>JAJHUR010073248.1:0-23768 GCA_027495735.1 Lutjanus campechanus
TGATGTCACCCATTGGTTTTGGGGAGTCGGTTTTGTGACCAAATCATGGGCATTTGAACTGCGCCATCTTGGATTTTAGTGGGAGTGTACTTTCCATATTTGGCGGAGAGGCGGTTACTTTACGGGTCAGTCTGGGTCAGCCGGCCAGCCGGCCGAGAACACGCCCACTTAGCTCAGAGCAACGGAGCTAGCCTAAGGCTAATCAGCTAATAAGCTAGGCTAATAAGCTAAGCGGCAGCTCCCCGAGTCCGACCCGACTAGCTCGACCCCGTGCGACCGCGACACACAGCAAGCGCTCGTACCCTTTTATTTAACTGTGAAACAATCATTACATTATATTATATTATTCATATTAATAAAATATATTGAAACGTTAAAAAGCATTATTATTATTGTCATTATTATTAATGATAACAATAAAAATAATAATACTATATTAAAATGTTTAATATTTAATATTTACCGGCTTTCACCGCTGCCTCCATCCACTTACAGTTACAGCAGCAGCCGCTCACTGACAGAGCTGCTCTGCTCGCAATGTCGGACTTTTTAAACAGAAAAATAAACGCGATAAACGGACTCTTAGAGCACGAAACACACCGCAACAGCGTTCCTAACATTAGCTGCTCCGGTCCTCTATCTGTATCAGCAGCAATTAAGTTAAGTCATAAGCCAGCGGCAAAATATGATAATACATGCTGATTAGTGCAAACATCCAGGTAAAATAGTGAGAAATTTACTTACGGAAAAAACTGCAACACAGACTCCGACGCTCGGTTACTACAGTCTACACTACAACAAGCCATACTGTCACAACATCTATCCGAACATTGGCAAACAAACACGGACACTGCAGCCCCTGTCAACCGCTGGAGGTAGCCGGAGGCCGCTGGATGTAGCCGCCTAGCTCAGCCGATGCTTTAGCAAAGAGCTAACTGCCAGTGTCGGTCTATGGAGCTGTCACTCAACGTAACCACGCCCTAATTTATGCAAGAATCTTAAGCCTAAATTAGATTAAAACGGTTGTGGTACAAAAAAATTCACCCCCCTCAGAGTGTTCACGGAGGTGGAAACTATCAGAGAGACCAAAAAGTAGTGAGGGGGGTGAAGTATCCCTTTAATAACAACCTGTAGACTGTTGAATGATTGTGCACTCTCTACTTTTCTGATTCCAGGCTTTCCACCAGCTTCTTGGAACCTGTCAGGCTGCAGAGATTTTCTCCAATTTAGACACAAGAGCATTAGTGAGGTTCAGCACTGCATCATTGTATGCATTCACCTTTATTGCAACAAGTAGACCCAGCCTACAGAGAGGCAGACCAAAATTACACTAAAGTATGTGGTTAAAGGTGCTATAAAATCATTCATTCTAAATCTATTGATGCCATTTTAGCAATTATGAAAAATAATTAATGAAAATCAAAAAGCAGACTGTGTGGAAGATGTCCAAAAGTGGTTTAAAACATTCACTATTTGTTGTAATTGACATTTTCCATCGACGCCTTTGGTACCCTTTCATAGTTCGGGAGGCGAAACTTGAGGTTGGATGGAGCTGAATAACTGAGGGGGCCCCAAGCTGGATCAGGGCCCCTGGATCATGCTGGGTTTTATTGACCTTTAATGTTTCACGCAATTTTGTAAGTTTGTGTGACCTGTGGTCTGGGCCAGGAGCAGCTGCTTAGTTGACACATGTCCATCAGGAGGGAGGGTTCTAGAGGGTGCAGTGGAGAAGTTGGGGAGGGAGAGAAAAACCTGTAGAGAGAGAAGGCTGTGTAGCTGTAGGGGAGTCGGGGGTGAGGGGGGAGAAGTGGCAAGGTTGGCTGGTTATCCAGCTGATACTTGGCAAAGTATCGATGGCTTCTAATTGGCCTATCAAAGGGACTAATCACACTCAGCGAGAGGTGACAGGTTGCAGCTTACAGACTACAACACTTGATTTGGATGGAGAATAAGAAGGGCCCAGACTCTGCACTGTACATCAGGCCCCAGGCACACAAGTATGGGACATGTTTCACCTGTGACAATACATATTGTGTTCCAACGAAGACATCTATCGGCTAAAAAGAAAATTGTTTATACTTCTGATGTCTGATTTGTGAATTTCATTAATTTCACCAGGTCATGTTCCTTATATGTACTGTTGTTCAATTTGTTTTGAAAATAATACGTACATTGTCATCACCACATCATTTTATCCCATTAGATGTTTGTCCGTAATTTTGCCATAATTAGCATATTGATTCTTGAGTTATGGCCAAAAATGTGACAGTCAGTCACTGTGACCTCGACCTTTGACCACCAAAATCTAATCAGTTCATCCTTGAGTCTAAGAGATTATTCATGTTAAGTTTGAAGAAATTCCCTCAAGGCGTTCTTCAGATATCATGTTCACAGGAACTGGATGGCACGAAAACATAATGCCTGTGACCACAGCTGTCGCTGGTGTGAAGCCATGAAAAGGCTTTTTTTAAGGTTTTTTGAAAATTCTGAATCACAGACGTCCTTCAGCATATAGTCATGAATGTGCACAAAAAGCTGATCATTCTGATAGTATGAAAGATTAGCTGCAGACAATATAGTGTCAATATTTATAGTCACGGTTAAGTATCAATTTAATACCAACTGAAAAGCTGTAAAGTCAGTGCCAACCAGCTGCCATATTTGTTTTGCAGACAGCTACTTTGTGTTTGGACTGTGGAGGGCTGCTGCTGACTCAGGTAAATAGGTCGGATGTACAGTGGCACTGGCCTCTGTCCACAGTGACCCACAGAGAGATGAGAGTCTTTCATTCCACTGACAAAAGTGTTGAGACTCTTTTTATTCTGGCCTGAAATCTGATCGGAGGGAAGAGAGAAGTCCCCAAACATTGGGCCACTCGGTAAAAGTGCCTCAGCTGCACATGTGGAGAGGACGGCGTCACTCTCAGTAAGGCTGCAGGACACACCCAGGCAGCAGAACAAACATAAGCACTGTCACTGAGTTTGGCATCTGAGGTGACTGAAGTAACAGAGTGCTGAGCAGGTGCACAGAAAGTGACATCACTAAGGTCTAAGCAGCAGTGGTGGAAAGAGTACTAAAAATCTGTACTCAAGTACAAGTACTGATACAATGCTAAAATATTACTTAATTACAAGTAAACCTACTGGTGTTAGAAATATACTTAGTATTCATCACAAAAATGACTCAGAGTATTAGTTACCTTTAACTGTTGTTGTCACAGTCACCTCTCCAAACAAGGGTTGAAGATTTTGTGTTTTCCTGAACCAATAGTTGAAAATGCAAAAAATCTGAAAGCTAAAAAAATATGAATAATTTATTACATAGAAAACATGTTGTTTTCCTTATTTTCATTTTTTTTTTCTTTTTTCTCATTTAAGTTAATGTTTAATTTTTCTTATTCAACAAACGCCTCTGCCAGACAAAACAATGTCAAATGAAGTGCAGTTACTGCCATGACAATTGATTAAATATCCATAAATACATTTTTAATTGGTTAAATTCTTAATAGCAATTAATGAATTTATGATCAATCATCAACATCCTCACTCCAAATGTGTGCTGCCACAGCATTTTGTTCAGTTTTCCATCCATATCTCATTATTTTATTGTCCCATTTGTGATCAGACTTATTGGCTACTAAAATATAGTTGAAAGGTTTGGATATTAATTCAAATTGTACTCAATTCTCAACTATGATTTTAAAAGTAATTGGGTAGATTACATCTTGTAATGCATACTTAAGGACAAGTAAAAGTACAGACTTGAAAATGTACTCATAAATGTACAAATATCCCCCCAGAAAACCCGCTTAATTACAGTAATTTGAGTATTTGTAATTAGTTACTTCCACCCCTGCTAAGCAGTGTATACAGTCAGGTCCCTTCAGATGAAATAACAACTCTGACGTCAAAGACTAATTTGGAGGGTAATGTTAAATAATGTGCTTATATTCATATGGACCAATAACCAGGTATTTTGTGATATGTTATTGATGGGATGCAGTATTACTTATATTTATAAGTCCTGTAAAATCACGAGGAATGTCTGTAATATAATATATAAAGAGTTTAGACTAGTCCTGATGTGTCAAATTTTGACTTCAGAAAGTCGCAGTGATAACTACAAGAGACAACAGTATGTATGGCAAATTGAGCAGAATCCAAATAACTGAAATGAGCATTTACATTTATCAACAAATACCACAATAAAAGCAGAGCAGAGGACATAAACTCTTCCTGTGTGGAGAGGATTTCCACTGACTGTATCAACAACAGAATTTACAGTCATTTGTGTGAGTCTGTAGCATCTCAATTAGTGCTAGATGCATCACTCTTCTTCTCTGTTCCACTTTATGAATCAGGTTAAAGAGCTCACCAAGTGCAGCTTTAACTAGGGACAGACAAACCACTCTTTTCACTGATACTTTGCAGTCAAAGCTGGTTTGGAGAGGGGTTGGAGCACAGAAAAGATAAAGTGGATATACCAGGTGGTGCTACACTTGAAAATCTCATTATGTTTTCAGGGACACAATGCAGGACAAGGTGGTGAAGACGGGGTGACAAAGAAAGGCACCTTCCTCACTTCCCTTCACCTGGAGGGGGCTCAATACAGCAGCCAGCAAAACCACGAAGGGCAATATATTTATTGAATCACAAAAAAATATATTTTTTTGTGATAGTGTCAGTTTTTATATTAGTTAGATGTCTGCATGCAAAGACAATCAGGGTATGTCACAGTTGACTGATGCTGACATCACTCATTAACATAAGTACTGACAGTTTCCTTTTTCATTCTGTGACCGGTGTACTTATGTATTGTGTGTACACTCCACATATGAATGATGGAGGAACACTTTAACCTTTCCCCTCCCCCCACTGTCCTGAATATTACTTCAAGCCTTAGTTTAACACTTAGTTTAAGATGTTCCCCCCATAGCTGCCCCAGAATCCTGCCCTGACTGAGTGACAGACAATGCTCATTTAAAACACAAAAGCACATAGACTCTCATTCAGACTACAGCTGCCCTCTTTCAGACCTGTATTCTAAAGCTACTCTCTGTTGTCCCCTGCTCAGGTTTTTCCCCACGGAGGGAAATAAAGCTGGGCCCCACTGCATTGCATTTGGTGTGAGGGGAGAGAAGGGCTTGCCTGTTTGAAATAAAGAAGGAAAAACCTCTCCACTGAGAGGACACCTTAGAGGTGCACCTTTTGCTTTGTCCTGGGCAGTTGGCTGGAAAAATGGAAGGCGAAGTAGAAGGGGAAAACATCATGCAGGTGGGCAATTCGTCCCTAATGTGTTTATGAAAGATTCTTTGATAAAAGAAGGGGGAGAACGTCTGCTGATTCCCAATGAGCTTTTTGTCGTTTTTTCCCCAAGTTTCTGATTTAGCACCTTACAGGCAAGCACCCTGTGTGCCTCCAACCACTCCACTTACAAAACATACATGTGTCTGTTGTTGAAGGTAAGCCAAGCTGATTTACCTTTTTGGCTGAGTGTGGGGATTCACCTGTCTGTGGGAACATGTGAGATGATGAGTCGAGACCTTTTTTCCCTCCATCAGCTAATGTTTGCTGTAGCATAGAAAACAAAAACTGAGTTTTGTCTGCTGTTAATTGTTAGAGTTTATGCTTTATGTTCTACGCCGTCCTTCATATGACTATCACTTGTGGAATTTATGTTCATGTTTTTCTCAGTGCAGCTCAGTCTGTCACTATGTGATGAAACAAAATATGAAGATTGAATACAAATCTATATTTGTCCCCTTCTGTGCTTTTGTGCTTTTAGTGGTGTTATATTCTTGTTCCTTACAAGAGGCTTTGTCATCTTGCATTTCAGTGTTTTTAGTGTTTTAGTGTTTTTCTTAAAAGAAAAGTAATCCATTAATCTTATGTTATTATTATCTAAAATTTTAACATATATATAACACATATATGTGTGTATACATATATATACACACATATATATAATATATACACAATATAATATATGTGTTATAATATATTAACACAGTAGTGACTTATTTACAGACAGAAAGCCAACTGATATCCAAAAAAATAATTAATTTACACTTAAACTCAATTTTGTTAAATATTTTTTTCATAGCTACATTAATCACACAAGACACGCACAAAGAAACTACAAGACAGATTAAACAAATTAATCATTTCATTGTGTATTTAAAAAATGTGTATTATCTGACAAAATATTTGCATCAAGCCATATTTGAAAGGGTTTATCTTCCGGCTATCATTTGTTACAAATATACAACCCTGATCATCTGATACAGTGAGGAGAAAGTTGACATGGAGCTGACAACACATTAGACATAAAATCTAATCTTGACAATATTGTTGCAAGTAAGTTTAACGTCATCCCAAACTTAACAAGTGATCAAGGTTGTTTAATGTTTTACTCAATGCTAAAACAATCTGCAAATGAAGAGTTTAGTTAAAGTGTTAGTCTAACTGCCAGAGACCCTGTTCATTTCTGAAGAAGAGAGGAATAACTTTTTCAAAAAATCTAGAATTTATAAAAAATCAGGAATATTATATTAAATGTTAGACAAAATTAATGAAATGACAGTGTCCAAAAATGACCAAAGCCTGGTTTGAAATCTCCTTTCATTTCATTATTTAATATTCTTACCTCAATTAACATCTGTAGTGAGTTTTAAGTTTAGGTTTCAGACACTTACGACACTGACAGGAGTAGTCTCACATAACTGTCATTTTTACATGAATAAAAGTAAGCATTGTAGATGCTATGGTTATTATTGTTTTTATTGTGGGAATTTTTGAGGAAACATTCTGCATAAATTTCCCATTGGGAATTCAGACACTCCAATTAAAATAGTGGAAAATGGATGTAGTGCACATTAAAAAAATGGATGAGGGATGAGGGTTTTTTCTTCCCTTTGTGACGATGAAATTAAGACAAAAAAATACTCATATAGACAGCATGCCTTTTGCCTCAATAAAACATGATAATAGATTAGATAGTTTGTGGAAAATGCTGTATGTTTCTGGTTGAAACACAACATGTGGCTGTCGCCTGTCAATAATCTCTCTCAGAGCAGCGATCCAGTCTCCATGTTCAGTCCACACTATCAGACTGATAGTAGCAATGAGTGACAGACGATCAGCTGCAGCAGACGTTAGCCAGGCTGAGCAGTCAGGGCATCACCACAGGGAGAAGAACGCTTCACTAATTTTAAAAAGGAAGAGGCTTTGCAGCAGAAGGGAGGGGTCCGTTTTTTTTTTTCCTTGCATGAGGCACATTCTCTTTTTTTGCAGTGTATCAGAATACAGGATGCACTGTCTGATTTCTGTTCCCTTGCAACTATCTTGTCCCAATTCAAACCTCTTGTGGTTTATGTGGCTGAGATCCTGTTTCCAGCGGAGCCACCTGACCATGAAAAGAGTGTATGTGTCACGTTGCTGAGGAGCCAGCATCTCTTACAAGCAGCTGCTCTTTAGACCCACAGAAACACACTGAGGACATGAAGTCAGAAATGACATTGAGGATAGGTCTTAGAAAACAAATGATCTATAGCCACACAGTATGGTTAAGTAATGGCAGGAGTCATTTCCATGTATTTTCTGGCTGCGCTCAGGTTTGGAGCTGTGTGCATAAAGGACTGTCCACACCAAGATCTATAACTATAAAATTATAGTTCTAAAATCTTTCCAACTCAAGTGGAAGGGAGTCCAGCCTGCAGCTTTATAGTTGTGGTGTGTTAGAACTATTGGCAGAGTAGTACTGGAAAGGTACTGGAAAATAGAAAAATACATAAGTACAAGTACAAATTATTCATCTCAAAAGCTACTTAAAGTGTTTGTTGCAAATTTTGTGAATTTTCCTGAACCAATAGTAGAAAACACTAACAATCGATTAGTCAGTAATAATTTAAAAGATAGTCATTTTCATTTCTGTTCTGTTATAGTAATTCTTTCCTCATTTTAGGTCCAAATTTATTTATTTTTTAACTTCTGACATCTAAACTGAATATCTTTGAGTTGTGAAACACTGATCAACATTTTATGGACCAGACAACTAATCGATGAGTGGGAAAATTATTGCCAGATTGATCACTAGTTTTTTTAATTGACAAGATTGTGACGGGATCGATTTTTGAATATTTTCTGATAGTTTATGGACCAAACAACTAATCGATTAATCATAAAAATGATTGACAGATGATTTGATAATGAAAATAATTATTAGTTGCAGCCCTACAAACATCTTTACTACAAATGGTGCTGCCGCAGTGTTTTGTTTTGTTTTTCATTTGTTTGTCCTTGTTTTCATTGGTCCTTTCTGATCAGAGAACCCGGTTGGCTACTGAGATGCAAACAAAAGTTTTGGATATTGATTGTACTCAACTATGGGTAACTAAGTAGATTTGTGATACATACTTAAGTTAGGGGTAAAGGTACAGACTTGAAAATCTACTCAAGTACTCCAAAAAAAAAAAAAAAAAAACCTACGTAATTACAGTAATTTGAGTATTTGTAATTAGTTACTTCCACCCTGATTTTTGGCTATACTTCTCACAAAGTCATTTGTGTGATATTGTAATATTATTTTCACCATTTTGTTTCTTGAATTAGGAACACCTGCCTCTATTCTTCCAGTTATGAACGCATAATGTTACAAACAAAAGCACATCATCTTCTTTCATACACAAAGACGTTTTGGGGAGTATTGTTACAGGACGTTGGCTTGAGTAGTATCTGTTATTGCTGATGGTGATCTCACATTGTTGTTAAATTGCAATGTGCACTAGCTGTTGTGACATCATTGTGTTGTGAATGGCAAAAGAATTAGACATTTGTCACATTTCAGCACTGAGAAATTTCATCTTGTGTATCGTTTTATTCTGTGATATGCTTTTAAAATGACATGTGAATTAAGTGCCCTAAATATTATGGTGCCACTAAAAAGGTTTTAGTGACTCAATTACCACCAAAATATCAAAAACTGACTTTGTGTTGCCTCATTTGACTGAAACCTGTTTTCCACTCTCCCCTCACCTGCGCTGAACATGAAATTACTTGACAAAAATGGTGAATTTCAAGGTCAGGAAGAGGCTGAACTGTTGGAGTGCTGCTGTGCCGGTGCAGTGCTGCCATGAAAGAGCAGTCACTCAGTTTTAATTCTTTATACACATTTTATAAATTGTTTTAATAAGTTCATAAGTTTTCTGTCTCACATGATGTCACTATTCTCTTGTATGTATGTATGTGTAACAGAATGAGCTTGTGGGATTGCCTTGAATGTCCTTAAATTTTAGGCTTTCTAAATGTCCATGTTGCAGGCTTAGTTGTGCTAAGCTGTGCGCTGCAGTGTGTGTGTTTATGATGTCCTGGAAGATTTTGGTCATCTTTCTGGTTGTGGGATGATTTAACTTTAGTTTGGGTGCAGTTGCTGACATCTTGCGGCACTGGGGCATGTGTCATAGTTTTGTTTCTATATTATCATTTATAATTGTATTCATTAAAAGATATTTTAAACAATAATTCACAAATTTCCATGTCTATATATCACACTTTTTTCCAGAGCAGTTTTCTAGATTTTTTTTTTTTTTTTGTTACAATTACATCACAATCTCATCATCAAAAATTTTGCTAACGTGGCTTTGGAATAATGGAGTCATTGTTGTTGATATTTATCAACGCTCTGTGTACTGTTACTTTATAATTTTGTGGCATTTTGATTGAATTTGAGCTCCAATAATATTCTGCTTCTTTGTGAAATGCCCCCCTGGTGACTTTCTTCATTTACAAAGCAGATTTTGATATATTTTATAACTGTGGGCCTTTTTGATATAAGGTTAGTCAGAACACTCAGAATACAGTTTTGTTCACCCTTGACTAAGTTGCCTTTAATTTTTAATGTATTACACCCAAAAAATTGCAACTTTCTTTTGCAGTTTTCACTAAAAGCATTGCTACATGTATTGCAATTTTTAAAGCTGCTGTGAAATCAGGCATTTTAGGCCACAACAATCCCAAAAAAGGCCTGGAGAGAAATCCTGGAGAGACTGTCTTATCCCTCATAAAGCTCACCTCCTTCTATTTTGTTTTGTCTGACAGATTGGTTGACTGAAAAGACTCACCTGACACTGTCTGGTATTCCAGGATTTAGCCAATTTGAAGAAAGGACATCACAGTTCCTAACATTGCATTTGAAACTAAAGCGTGCACAGAAGTCGTTCAGTTTATTGTCCAATGCCTGTTCATTGTACTGGGCCATGTGTTTGCTAAGATGCATTGGTGCACTGACCTTACATTTGCTTATATTCTGATTGAATCATTTGTTGAAGATCCCTTGAGGACCCATGTCAGACATTTTTTTTTTTTCACTTACAAGTGGTCCTGTTCAGATCTAAGAGGATCCTTTATGGAACTGTGATCTGATGAAGCGTGTGGTTGCGCTGCATGCGAAGGCAAGCAAGTCAACAGGGTTTTCAGGTTTGATTTCACGTTGCTCACTGCCTGGTCATTCACTGCCTGGACAGGACACTCCATGTCCGGAAAGGTTTCCCTTACAAATTGGTTACATGCAACCCACAGCTTACACCCCAGCACCTCTCCATTTTTTATGATGAGGTCTAAATGAGGGAAACTGCTCTGTTAAGGCATTGTGCAGTATTTGTTTGCTTTATGCGGGAATTTCACCCACTGGGAGAAGCTAATTGTATAATAGCAGCCAGTCAGAATGTAGATATGTTTGGTCTCACAGTCGGTAAACATGTCAAAAACCAGACAAATGAAGATTCACACTTGACAAATAGAGAAAGGATCCAACATGAGTCAGTAGGAAGTGTTAAGGACAACACAGTGGCAGCCTCTAATTATTGTTGATGCTTTTGATGCTCTCAACAATATCCTCCCCTTATAATCACCATCATCTTTGTCAAATTAATTATCATCATTATCATGAACATTACATCTTCATCAGCTGATTCACAGTAACAGTGCACACTGTAGGTGCTGCATACAGCTGCACACAGCTGCAACTCCAAATACTGATTTAGCAGTTTGTGTTGGGAATCTTTACTAATTCAAATGTCAGTTGGCAGAGTATGATCGTTGTTATTCTTTTTTAAATGAATGTTGAACTTGAATGTCTCATATGTCAGTAGTTGAATTTGTGCTACAGTGCAGTGAGATATTTTGGTCGTGTTTCTGACTCCAGTGTCTGTGCTCCTCCTGCACCATGTGGAATCATTAAGTGGCTGAATGACATTAGTATGGATTAGTTGTGTGTAGCCAGTGATGTCATGGGCTGTGTTTCATGCATGTCAGTCTGCAGGCTAGACTAGGAGCCCAGCAGGTCTCAGTGACAGCATTATTAATAAATCTGACACAGTTAATCCTCTATTATTTTAAATACACTGTTGCAAATGCAATGCAAGCAAAGGAAATGAAGGTCTAACCATCAAGATGTGTTCTGGTCAGGTTAAATGTGGGTGTATTATTTCTACTTTCTGTCCTGTAGTGGCTCAGGGATGGCCATGATGTTCACTTGGTCAGTCCATCTGTCCAACACTTTGGTCTAGAGTGAGATATTTCAATAAGGCCATCTGATGTTTGTGGACCTACGTGTTTTGTAAAGGTTCTCTACAGGTGCTTCACGTGTGACGTTGGATTTTTATGATTAAAATTGGTAGAAAAAAATATGGAGTAATATTATTCTGTTTCCTTCATGTCTGCAGAGTCGCATTGTTCCTTTATTTTAAGCCTTTTAGGCAGTTTCAAACACAATTCAGACATGACCGTTTATTGTTACTGGTGCAGATAACAGTACAGCACAAAGTCAACTGAATCATGTGTGACACTGCACGCTCTGTGTGATTGAAAAGAAGAAAATCAGTAACAGTATTACTTTTCACATCAATGTCCTATTATTATTATTATTATTATTATTATTATTATTATTATTATTATTATAATACATGGCCAATAAATACTGATTTCAGATAAAAGTGCATATTATTTTTCAACTCAACAAAACAAAAAAAAAAGATAAAAGTAAAATAATAGTTTTAAAACCTCTGTCCTGTCTCCTTTAATTAGTTTTAAATTACACTGTTCTTTTGGAAATATTTCTAAAAAATTATGGAAATAAAAAATAAGGTGTTACTTGAGGCTGTTGTGCTGTTGAATTGCACTTTGTCCAGAGGAATTTTGTGATTTGCTGTATAGTTTCCACTACACAGGATATATGAATTGTATGTCAGGATGAGAATCTGTTCCATGAGGGATGAGGGTTGATGTGTTGACATGATGTTAAATTATGTGACATTCTGCATTGCTATAGAAGAGTAACTCTTTGAGTCGTTGTTTTTCCAGCTGTAAAACCGATTGACTTTATAATGAATAATGTGAAGGAGTGAATATGTGTTATGTGAAAATATTCTTCGTTGTAGAGCTGCAGTTTTACCATTTTTGTTGCTGTACAGCTGCCGTTATGTGTTTCTCTCGTATCTCTTGGTTAAAATTATTCAGAGGGGCCAAACGTGTACTGTTATTTCAGACCTGGGTGATTAATCTTGATGGTCAGAAGAATACAGCAATGCCAATCGCTGCACAAACTGTATTCAAATCATAGCTATTGAGTTACATACTGTGGATGAGCTTATCTACATACATATAGCACAAAATACTTGAAATCTATGTGAACATTCCCCACAAATATATTTCAAGTAGTAGAAAATAAATGCAATGCGCCATTTTTCTGTGACTTCTCTGAATTTACTTGTCATTCTTTTAACCTGAAATAGTTGTGGCACCAAATGCATGTAGATAATCCAATCTTAAAAGTCAAATTGCTGGCAATAGGCAAATTAAATGTGGACCAGAACAGGCATGACAGCTATTAACCTAGAAACGTACAACACAGTGAATATCTACAATTGACAATAAAACTAATTTCCATGGTGAAAAAAGGTCATTTTGATTTGTGGATGAAGCCTGTCTGCATAAATCAATGAAATACACAGAAGTGGGAAGAGTGTAGAAACATAAAAATAGAATTTCAGCGAAGTTCCCACAGAGAGAGTAACAGAATGTGCTTATTAGTTTGCAGCACAGGCTCCTATCTTATGGCCTTGTATGGCTGACAGGCAGTGAATATAGCAGCTCTAGCACTATCTATCATATCTTATTGTGTTCTAACAACACATTGTTAATCAATTCAATACCTGAATAAACCTGAGCTCCTGCAGAGAAAAGGTTTTGTGGGGAAAGTATTAAATATCACAAGATTTTATTGCTCTCCTTTCATGCAGATTCATGAGGTTGCCAGGCTGTTTCCTGATGTGGCATTTAAGCTTCCACACAGTATTCACAGCCTTTCTCTATTGTCTGTCCTGCATGCAGAGCAAAGAAAAGACCCTACGGAGCACAATGTGTTAACCAGTGTATAATGCAGGCTTCACTATTATGCACTAAACATGCATAGAGCTCATAACGCCTTGCACATTTACTGCAGGGTCATCCTGGAGAAAGTCTTCTCTCAGTTTTTGTCTTCTCACCACCCCACACAATACATTTATGTAATTATTGTGTATCACTAATTTGATTTTATTTGTTCTCCAGGCCAGGAATTAAAAAGAAAAAAAATAAAATAAATCAGAATGAACACAGATGGGAGGTCAGGGTAAATACATGTAGACAGCTTCACCCTGCTGGGCTTGTGTCCCATGTGATCCAAGTACATTGCTAGAAAGAATGTTTTTTAAAGTAGTTTTTAGTTTTTTTGTTTTGTTTTTTTAATTTGTTATCTCAAGTCAGTTTAATTTGAATAGCCCAATATTACAGATTTACCTCAAGATGATTTACTGTGTGTACAGCAGGCCTATTCAGTCTGTGGCAGAATCCGGCCTTTTGATCATTTACAAATATGAAAAAAGTATATCATTGTAATTCTACATGTATGGATGTTTACACTGTTTAGTAGAAGATCATAATTTTTATGGGCTAATGGGCTCATTCATTGTTTCTGTCTGTTGTTGTTATTATTATTTTTTTTTAAAAAGCTGTTTAAGCAAAGGTAATTTAGAAAATTCAAGCTGAATGAAAAAATATGTTTAATGCAATATTGTGTTTAAAACAACAAGCTGCTTCTAATCAGGACTACAAGGATGTTTTGTTTTTTTCCTGCATATTTGAACATGTTTTCTTTCTTTTGTTTTTAAATTCCTAATGTTACAGGTCAGAAAATGTAATCATTCGGCCCTGTGGAACTTTTCTTCAGATCTGGCCCTTCTAAAGAAGTAATTGAATAAGCCTGCTGTGCATTGCATGATATTGTCAATCCTTAGATCCTCAATGTCCAAAACATTGCTTTTCAAAATATTTATTTCAACAATATCTGTGCATGGCACTGTATGATACTGTAACACATCATCATCACATCATTTAACAGATTCATTTTTCCACAGTTTGGAAGGAACAGACAAATGATGTCATCCTGCTAACAGGGACGTCTGATCATTTTAAAGGGCAGTTACAAACAAATATGTTGTCATTTAATTTAGGGCACTTGTTGGTATGTTAGGGTATTGGTCTAATTATCTAAGTTCACACAAGTCGGCTCCTAAAAGCATGATAATAAAAAAAAAACAGAAGAAGAACATTTCCAGGTAGGGGTTCTAATGGGGGTTCTAAGAGTCTACAATAATAATAAAATTATTGCTTCATCTGAAATCACATTCTATGCACTATATACACAACATGTGCACTGTTGTTCACTGTACCTTTGTGTAAATAAACAGTAGTATGTGATTCTTTTCAGATACAGTGCTCAGCATGTATCACATCCCTTCTCCTCCTCCTCACCAATTGGAGATGTGTAACCATGGCAACCTGTGCCAATAATGGGCTAATTTTAAAAATATATTATGTCTAGCAAAGTTAAACCTTACTTACGTTTAAACTGAAGTATTACTGACATTACACAGAGCTGCTTTGGTCGCTGTCTGGCTTTGTTTGTTATGTGGTTGTTGTTGTTGTCATCACATTGCAGTGCATTGTGGGATATATTTGCTGGCATACTGCAATATTTACCCAGAAACAGTATGCACCTTGTGTACTGATGATTTCATACTAAAAAATCTCACGTACTGTTTTAGTGTAATAAGTAACATTTTAGTATGAAATTTCAGATGCAGCCAATCACTTTATTGTAGTAACAAGGCACTGACACCATGTTACTGAAACAAATAATAATCATGGAGTTTTTTTGTTGTTTTTGTGTACTATTACTACCCAGGTTGAATGTGCCCCTCTGACAAAACAATTGTCCTCAGCCTCAGCCCACCCCACCAGTAAGATTGATTTAGAAGCATCACTGTTTCCAGGCTACATAATGAATTAAAGTGTTGTAGCACTTTGTGCCATGACTGTCCATGAGAGCACAAGCGCAGAGCAGAATGCAGACAAAGGTCTCAACAACTGTTTTTGAAATGATGCTTGGGGCAGCAAACACACTTTGAGCAGCTTTCTGTCAGAAACACAGAAGAAGACAACTAACTGGTTTAACAGTGTAACAGTGCTCAGCCAAACCCTCTGTGGCCTTAGAGGATTCATCGGGTCACTGGATTACAAAAGGAAGACTGCAGAAGACAGTCAACAATAAAAGTGTTTCTGCTCCAAAATGCAGACATCTGCATTTTGACATCATGTCATGTCCTCTATGTTGCATCATTTCCTGTGGATCTCTTGCATAATGGCGCACAACTTGCATCTTGCACAGGAAAACACTGGCAGCCACAATTCATATTAAAATTGGATTTTATTTAAGGAAACTCTTAAAACCTAAGAGGACACTGCTTTATGAATGTGTTTTCATGTTGTATGTCCTTCCTTTTTTACCACCCTGCCACTGATCAAATAAAAGAAGAGCAGATATCCCAGGCTCACAGACACACAATAGTCCCCACAACTGGGGTTTCTTTCTTATCAAGCGCTGCCATACAATGAAGTTTTCCTCTCTTTTCACATGGAGATGATTAGTGTGACTCCCAGCTCAGGCATGGCACCAGCTCCTTCAGTCCCTTTTTCAAATTGTTATCAATAACCAGACAGTGGTGAAAGACGCAGCCATTGTGTCTTCTTGTCCAATGATATTTGCATCCCCGCTCAAGTGTCCCATGGAAGGGTGGGTATGTTGAAGCGGAAACTGAGATGCGTGTGTCATTTTAGATGTCATCACGGCATTTGCTGCATACTGTTAAAATGTATGCAAAGGCCTGCAATCTGTTAGCTTTTACAGGGCCTCTGCACAATTAATGCAATGTTCTCGACCTGCAAATAGAGGAGAGCTGTCATCTCTTGCATACATGTCTGAGCACTGTTTAGCTGCTGAATGGGAGATAGGCCCTCTTTGATTGCTATGAAAGCTGAGCTCAGCCTTCCTCTTGAAAAGACAAATGCAGAGGAAAAGAGAGGATTTACCCCTGAGAACAAAGAAAACTACAAAATCACTTCTGTTTTTCAGGGGCTCCTTTTGACGAGAACACCCAAGCCAGATGCTTAAAATAGAAACTTAACAGCTCATGTCACTCAGCTGCTGACAAGCAGAGGATAAGAGGCCTCGCTATAATCTCTGTGTGTTGTATCTGAATCCCTAAACAGGCTCCTGAGCAGGGACAGCACAAACTACAGTGGCAGGGCATTTATGGAAGAAGGGGGTCCTAGAAGCTACTAAGTGGTTCCTATCAGCTTTGGAGAGCAGGCTCTCAGTGCACTCTGACTCATGCTGACACATTCACTCCAGTGACAAACCCCAGAAACGTGCTTTCAGTTGTTCAAATGAATACGGTGCAGATTGGTTAGCCTGTGATCCCAATCAACTGTTTAATATGTGATTTTTTTTCAGTGCTGAGCTGTTTGGGCTTTGTGTTAAATAAATCTCCTGTCATGAGCTCTCAGTGTTTGGCCTGCTGTTGTTTACAGATGTATTCTGAGTATCTGCACATTCCCAAACTTTTCAGGGGCAGGTGTAGATTCATACCTCTATGTTCTTTTAATGTGATAGACTAAATGAATCGAATAAAATAATAAGATAAGAGCTCAGTTTTGTTGGTTCTACAGTAGGTGAGTCACTGTTGTGCCCCACTGGGAGGCTCAGTAGAAGGTGTAGTCAAGGACCCACTTATGTTCCATTCTATATTATACATTTTATATTATTTCATTTGATGAAGGCACGCCCATATAAACCTAGTGGAATTCACTCAAAGTCCTTTATTCATGTTTTATTTATCTTTCCACTTTCCTTTAACAATCCTCCTTAGGACAACATGACCTATAAATAACATCTCAATATTTTAATACACTTTTCCCTAAAATAGCATACTATGAATGCTCAAAAACCGTACACATTAGAGTTAGGTTATCACAATATATTGACCAATTGATAATGCAGGGGTGACTATCAGTGCTTTCATAAAATACTGACACAATGATATTTTTGATAAATAATCATCAGTAAAGTGGATATAATGACGATGATAGAACAGCTAGAACAATCAGAAAATTACACCTCTTTACTGTAATTAGTCTTTAAAACCAGGGAAAGACAATTTATGTCATATCACTATATACAGTAACAATATGCTTAATAAAGGACCACATCTAGTCCCATATCACACTATTGATATAATATTGATATATTGCCTGGCCCTCGTTCTGATTATGGCATTACTGCTAGTCAGACAGAGTAAGGATAAGTGAGTGATTCTTTACAGCCATCTGAAGGCAGCAAGTATCTGTTCCATTTGCAGTTTCTAAAAAATCCTAACTGGTCTAGAAAGATATGAAGATACAGTGTATCTATCAGAATATTGCAAAAGTTTTATAGGTTACCAATTTCTCCATAGTGCTGGACCAAATAGAATGCTGACAAAATTATTCTTTGGCACATTACTATTAAAAGCAGCATATTTCACATTTACAGTACACTGTTACTACACTGACCTGACACCCAGAAAAGATTAATAAGCATATTTGCTGTTCCATTATCTGAATGCTTGTGTTATCTGACAATCTCACAGAATCCTCTGATGAAAAGTACAATTACACCATTACATAAGCACTAAATCACATCCAAAAAAGGCAAACATCATTGACCCAGTTGTTTACAGGGTGGCATCACAGTTCACATTCACTGTTATGATCAACGATGTACAAGTGCATGAACAGGCCCATGTGAATGAACTGAATGGGCGCTAGTGATGCTCTGTGAATAATAATCCTTGAGCTCAGATAATGACATTGTTAACATTGTTTTTTAAGTAAACTACTTGAAACTGATGATTCAAAACCCCAGCACATCTTCATTTAAAAGCAATCAGGTTGTTATTATCAGGACATCTGTCAACTTAGTGATTGCTTCCACTGCCAACAACAGCTCTGTGCTTCCTATGAGAGAGAAATAACAATGCCTGATGGGTAGCACTGTTCTGTGGCTGTTAACTTCTGATGTATCTAATGCAAACATCAGCTGGCATGTACATGGCTATATGCTGGAGACACAATGAGACTAGCACTGCTCATTGCACAGTGCTTACAGCTGTTTGTAGCTCTGCTTCACCAAGACACCTGATGTCTTGACTGTAGTGTCCTCAGAGACCGTGATGGCTTGTCTTCATTCACTCCATTTTATACTACTGTCCTCTACCACTACACTGGCTACTGGTGACTTGAATACAATTACAGGAGTGGTGCTTCTAGACCAGTTTCCAGATCAGATAAAGTAAAAAAGGACTCTGGTAAAAGTAGAAGTATTCATTCAACTTCTTTACTCAAGTAAAAGTGAAAAATGACAGGCTCTGAAATAAGCTAGAATAAACGTAAAAAGTAACCCTCTGGGCCCTCTACCCACTGTTTCTGGCAAATCTAACACCTTCTTTCCATGCTCAAGTCCTATTTGCCTGTTTCCTCTTGTTACCTTCCGTCATTTCCATCTTGTCACATGCTGCCACGTTTGTCTCGTTACATCTTTTATGTCACTTTCGTCTTGTTCATGTCTTTCCCACCATTTTTTTCTTGCTACATCATTTTTGTATTGTCACTTCTTTTTCATTGTTTTCGTCTTGTTACGTCTTTTTCATCGTATTCATTTTGCATCGAAACTAAGGGGCCAGTCGTTTGGTCCAAGGGTTACATTGGACCTGGGTCAAAGAAGGTGACATTGTTCAAGCTTTCAAAAATTCTAGCTCAGTTTATCAAGTAATAGCACACAAAAAACTTCATATACAATGACAAGTCAGTACCTTACAGCTTCAGTTATTTGTTTCAGTATTTGTTTCAGCTCAGTAATGTAACATTAGTTCTTCATGGTTCTCTCCTGCAACTTGATTGGATGCTGATGGACTAGTTCAAACAAAGTGGATCTGGGGAATTAATTGATAAATGGTGTTTGACGTTAGTTGATACTGGAAATGAAGGAAATTAACTGATTCATGGATTCATACTTTGTAAATAACAGACTTTTTTCATCTTTAGGGAAGGAATCAAGTATTTTCAAGGCAAAAGGCTCAAGTCCAGGTGAAGTCACGAGTCATTTATGTTAAGGTCCAAGGTGAGCTGCAAGTCTTTTCTGATTTTGTCAAGTTGAGTCTAAAGTCATCAAATTTGTAACTCAAGTCTGACTTAAGTCCACACCTCTGCCTGGTCCCCTGATTCCTACTGAATTTTTTGACCCCTGACTTGTCCTCCTGTGCCTCCGTCCGGTCATGACCTATGTAAAAAACCTAATGTAAGATATCTACGACATTTTCTGTTGATATTTATGGTCCCCAGAGGCTTGCTTGTTTTTAGCAACAACACCTTAATTCCATCAGTCTTGAACTTACACTTGTAAACCAGATCAATATCTAAACAGATAGCCAGGAAACTTGCAGAAGATGAAGTAATTAACCAGCGCTGACACTCCATGAGCTTCTCCTTAGTGGTCCTTGGACCATCAACTGTCAATTTTGCAAATAGAATATAACAGTGAGAGTTTTAATCTATTGTTTTATAACATCTTGATGTTTTTTTTTCATACAGTAGCTTTTGCCATCAGTTCTAGATATAACAACATTGTTCTCACCAAAGTTATTGTTGAGATCACATTTTCAGAAACAACACTAAAATATGCTGGACAGGTTGATAAAGACAAGCAGTCAGACGATCAAACAGGTTTGAAACAAACATCCATGTTATTCAAACCTGTTTGAAGAGAAAGCAAAGGCTAACCGTGAAATTATTACCCAAAGTGACTGTTGTGAATATCTGTCATCACAGCTGACAGACCCACTTGCTGCATCAGGTTTGACCTGTGTTACTTGCTTTAGTTGTGCACAAGGTTTTCTGTGCAATGAGGGATTTTTCTGACAATTCAAGTGTGCCCAGTCATGTCTTTATGACCAAATGTAGTGGTTCAGATCATGTGGATAAACTGCTGGCTTGTTGTCATGTTACACAATCTCAGTAAGTAGCTTGGTGAGTACACTGTTATCATAACTGATGGTCAGAGTTGCAAATACTAACCCCTTAATAAATCATAGTTTTCCTTAAAGGCAGTAGTTTGGGATATTGAGAGAGTGTAACATCTGCCCGTCTTAGCAAGCTTTTGCATGTTGCATATTGCATCCTAAATAAGTTGGATAAGTTGATTGCTCAGCTGGTGCAGTCATGTGACCACAGAGTTCTGGACGATCTTTTTCTCTTGTAAGTGCAGACAGACTTACACACAGAGGATAAGGACTTTCAAGAGTAAGACTAACTTTAATTATTCCCATTTCCATTAGATTTGTGTCTTCTTAAGCACAAAATATCCTAATTAAATGTTAATTATCATTGGCATTTTCATATGTTGTAGCTGTTCTAATTAACACAGTCATATTTTCTCACAATGATCAGATTGTAATTTTGGACGGCTCTGGAAACGGTGAAGGAAGACAATGACATTGGATGATAACACCAAATGTCAGACGTAATAAGTCTCAGTGTGGCTCTGCAGTACGTGGGCTGTCGTTTTTAGACCCGTCTCCAGGCAACAGACTATTATTTTAGTCTGTGGATGGACACTTCAATCTGATGTTGCAGCCAAATAGCTTTGAGTTACTGCATAAAATAACTCTGCAAACATATTCACATTGTTAAAACATGTATGGCTGGCATGTAGCTGCGAGAACATGGATATTATACACGTCTGTTTTCCCTCTAGCAGAAATGTCTCTCAGTTGTTCACGTGTGGTACAGCCAATGTGTGCTTATAACACTGAAACAAATGGTGCAGAGCTGGTTAGGTGGCTAAACATAAGAAGGCTGAATCCCAGGAGCATTCTCTGCACAGTTATTTGATTTGTTCTTGCAGCCGCAGCCTAGTCCTGCCTAAGTGCTGTACAGAGGCATATGGCCAGGCTTGTGCGGGCCTAATTACAGGCATTATCTCATTCACTATTGTAAGGGACTGTTGTGCCATCTTCCATTTATTTAATTAGGCTTTTCACATATTAGAAAGGCCCAGTTTGGGCTGAAAATGTAACATATGGGTTGAGAGAACATAGACTTTGGGGGTGTTGTAGTGTATTAAAAATATATTCTGCCTTTTTTCTGATGTGGAGCAATTTGTCAAGCAATTAGCCATACTAATTAAATTTTTGTAGCACTAATCAAACGAATATGCTAAAACATTCTTTACATTGCCAGTCTACTGTCTGTTCCCATTTAACTTGATGGCTTAAAAGAGCCTCCTACTCCTGGCTTCCACTCCACTTGATCACCTCATTTGCATTTTATATTGGTAAATCAAATTAAGCACCCGTAGCTTTTAACATGATTGACTGCGGCCAGGGCTGCTCAGATGGGACTTTTTCTGCAAAGAAAATTAGACCAATTTTAATGTGCAGAGCAGAGAGCCTGGCTCCCCTCACATTCAGCAAATCGCATTCACTCAGCTAATTAAAATGATTTTTCCCCCTTTTTGTCTGTGTTTGCCAAGGGGCTTTGATAGATTTGCCCACCTGCTGTTTTACTGTACATCTCGTTTCCCTGCTTTTTCCCCAGTGGAGACCTTTTGCACACTGTGGTTCTACCATTCCCAGGCCGCCATACATGATTACTGTTGTTCTTTACTGTAGCCACCAACTTAGCCAATAACCAATCAATAAGACTCAGTTTTCCCTGTTTAGCTCCCGATAATACATTTTTCTAAATGGTATTGACATATGGCTATGTCTGGAGGCTTATTGCAGACATTTGAAAATAAACTGTGTATCACTTGATTATGGTGTTGCACAAGCAGTTATGAGACTTATGTTTGATTCAGTTACAGATCATAGATATTTAGTGGTCAAACAAGACTAAACAGCAGAATCAATCAGCAATCAGGCCTTTAACAAGTGTGTGATGTACTGTCGGGCTGAGCAAAAAGTGACCTGGGATGTCTGATATATTGATCACTGTCTCAATTTTTACTGCATGTATACTGCAGGACTGTAAGTTAGCTGCTATTAGACTGAAGTCATGTGTTCTGTATTTTTCATGGCAATTTAAGGGAATTAGAAACTTTGGTAGAGTTTACATAAAACATCAAAAAAGACTTCAGCTTTCATTATCAGTGCCTTTAAGATAAATTATTTTGGTGATTTTAATGACTGAATGTTTCAGTGTTGAAATAAAAAACCTTGCCTAATAAAAGCTTAAAGTTAAAAAAAAATCTGATAATACCTGATCACAGAATAATCTGACCAAGCTTTCTACGTGTACAGCACATACTCTGTAGCTGTCCATAATTGCTACAGACAGATTTTAGTTGGAATGTATTGAGGTTAATACCAAGCACTATAAAGGACTCAGTATTTCTCTGTTGCAGTTATCTTTGTTTCCTGGCAGCGAGGAGAAGTTTTTAAACAGCATCTAGACCTTCATGATCACAAATATAATTTATAGAAAATATTACTGACCAGCTACCCAAATAAATGAAATATCAAAAATCCAAACCATGTTTTTATTTATTTTATTTTCCCATAGATTGAACTTCAACAAGAACATTACAGCAAGCAGTAAAAAACACAACCTCTCCTGATCCTAAAAGAAGATATTTCCAATTTACACTGAATTGAAATATTTTGAGGACAACATTAAACAGTGAATATTTCTCCACTGTAGCCATTCTGATACTAGTGCAGGATAACTGCAGTTAATTCATCATCTACAGTAACAACTGCTGTATAACAATTAGGCTCCCTTGAAATTCTCAATATAGCTGATTGAAAATGTACCTCTGATTTTTAATAGTTAAAATCCATAGCATGCACCCTAAACTGTATGTGCTATCGTAGAATATTTTGAAAGAGAAATAAAAAGTTATGTGTGCTGGGAAAAAGAGCGAGGAGGAGAGAAAATGCTGTTCTTTAGGGAGTATTCCCACTGGGAATAATAGGTGCAGCACAGTGCCGGCACCAGGCGCTTCCCCGGAACGCAACAGTCAGCTTAATTGCAGCTTTTAGGATCATTACTGCTCCCATGTGAATGTCAAAATGGACAAGGCTAGTGGGCCTTTGACAAACAGGCAACCACCACCCACCGCCCTGCAGTTGCAGTCACAAGGGGCAGGCACATAACCGAGAGAAAAATACAGGCCTTGTTTGTTGTCCTCTCTCCTTCAAACCAGAGGAAAAAAATGCTACAGAATTGATCTTGGAAAACAAAGCACATTCCTTTTCTTTCAATATATATATCTATATCTCTATCTATCTATCTATCTAT
>JAJHUR010073249.1:0-18131 GCA_027495735.1 Lutjanus campechanus
AGTCTGGTTTTTTTTTTTTTTTTTTTTTTTTTTTTTTTTTTTTTTTTGCCATATAGGTATTATTTGTTTGAAAGGACCCAAAGTGTGTGATGTGCACCTGACTCACTGCTGATTTTGGTTTCTGATGCTGTTTATGCTGTATTTCTTAAAGTTTCCCTCTGTCTTGTGCTCCTCTTCTCTCTGTGTCTCAGTGCTGGAGGTGTTGCAGTTCGGCCGCGATGCCTACGTGGCAGAGTCTTGGTTGGCAGGGCAAGAACCTCTGGTGCGAGCAGCAGAGCTGGGTACAAATGTGGATGAGGTAGAGAGCCTCATTAAGCGCCATGAGGCCTTTGAGAAACTTGCTGCAGCCTGGGAAGACCGCTTTGTGATGCTGGAGAAACTTACTACAGTAAGTAGAGAGTTGACTTAAATCACAAAATTTTACATGTGCAAAAGTATTGTTTGCGTTTCTTCTTAATGGCCTGGTAGATACAGGATGTCTGCCATTCATCTGTAAATATAACCATTGATCTTGCCATTTGTCAGCTTGAGGAGCACGAGATTCAGAGGAGGCGAGAAGAAGAGGAGAGAGCACGGCGACCCCCTACACCCCCTCCAGCAGAAGAAGTGCCACAGTCTGAGACAGAAAGTCACGTGCATGATTCTGCAGCCAGGTAAACCAAAGCAGGAAGCAGAATAGTGTTGGAGTATGGTATCCAAACACATTGTTTTGTTTATTAACATGCTTTCCCTCACCATCACACACAGAACCAGTCTGGATCAGACCACACTCAATCAGTCCGTGTCAGTTAACGGAGTACACAGCGACAATGACACATCGCAGGTGAGACATGCTTATTTGATTCAACTGCTTCAGATGTGTGACATTGTTTATGCTCTGTGGGGCAACAGAGTCACTGTTGAGCATGTCCTGTAATGTCTTTTCCATGTTGTCTGTCTGCATCTCCTATATTATGACATAGATTTGTAAAAAATTATATTCACCCTTTCACTCAATCTGTTTAAAAAGTTTGATAGAGATAAAGAATTGAAAAGAAAGCTATATATTTGCATTAATTGCCATGAGATTTTCACATGATGACAGATTTGCTAATATTACATTACTGCCATGCAAACCATGAATTTCATAAAAAAAAACATATGAGGTCTAAAAGAAATGCAAACCCATGAGTATGTCCTACATACATGTGTAATACACAGTGTAACTGTATGTGAGTGTTTCTTTGTCTGTTCTCCAATCAACGGTGTTGTTTTGATACATATTGTCTGATCATAGATACATTAACTGCTTTTATCCAATTGAAAGAGAAGTGTATTTTGTTTTTGTTTTGTTTTGTTTGTTTGTTTGTTTTTACCAGGGAGTGATCTTTAAGTGTAACTCATGAAATATTAAATCAAACAAAATAACTAGAGAAAGTAAATGCTAGGAATGTTTTGTGTTAGGGATAACTTGCAAAAGTTTTGCTGATAACTTTTGGTAATGATACTTGACTGGTATGGAAGTAGTTTTTCTGAAAACAAACAGTGCCACCTGGGGTTTGTAGAGGAGGAAACTCACCTACCACCTCAGGGACCCTGATTCAGTTGGAAAGAGCAACTGAGTATAAGGTTGAGATCTGAATAAGATACAGTAAGCTTCTGTGTATGTTGCAGATGAGAATAACCACCTGGTGGCTTCAGATGTTTCAGAGGAGATGAGAGCAGTATACACTTATTGATGACTGTTAGTAGAAACCAGTTACAATGTGTCTAAAGTGTAACCGATTGACTAACTTTAAAGTTTCTGCCGCAGACAAAGACCTTTTAACAATTTCTCATTGCGTTTTTATCAGCAGTCATTATCGCTATCGTTGTCAGTGGGAAAGAAATCAGAGCCTAAACGTGTGTGTAAGCCAAAGCAGCAGGAGCGTGTGAGTACCAAGCCATTGGTCACCTTTGTAGCTTCCCCTCGCCCCCGTCACAGCCTTTGCTCAGCTCCTGGTCAACTACAGCGTCTCTTTTCTTCTGTCGAGAAGCCACTGCCCTCTGTCACAGATGCACACCATTGCTTTATTTTGTTTATGCACCACCATGTGGTTTTTGTTGCTGTTTAAAAGCATGATGCAGATTCATGAGCGGATTGTTTTCATGAATCAGTCCACTGTTGTATATGTGCTCATTTTGACCAGGACAGGAGTGACTGTAAATGTGAAGCCCAGAGTTGTAAATGTGGTGATACTTGTAGCTGTTCAAAGCCAATTTATATGTGGTCTGTTGTAGTCTTTTCCCCATATGTGTACACTGTGAGAGCCATTTGTAGAAAAAAGGTTTGAGGTGGAAAAAGGACGAACACAAGCGTCTCCTTGGCTGATAAAGCTTTCTGCTATGGTCACAATTGACCCTTCCTAATTCCCGCCCCTTTGGAACCTCTGTCAACTTTCACCTTTCCTGTTTCTGGTACTAAGATATGCTCTATGCTGTGCTTGTCTGTGGTGGTGCATTTTGAAAATGCAGATGTTAAATGGATGTTGCTTTGGGAACTGCATAAGTGACATTTTGTCACGTCTTAAGTTAGCTAATGTTAGCAGAACACCAGCTAATTAGCTAGCTAATCTACATCAATTGTTAGCTAGCCAGTTGCAATATTTTTTCCCAGGATGGCAAAGGCATGACCTGCCCTATTCTGCTTCTGACTGGCTAAGCCTAATATTCTTACCCTAACCCATACCCATACTGCTCTTGCCTAAATCTACCAGAACCTACCCAACCCTATCGACCCAACCCAATGAAGTTAACAGCTACTAGCCAGTCAGAGTCAGAGTAGGGCAGGACATGACTTAACCATGCTGGGGAATTTTTTTTGCATCTTATAGCTAATGTTAGCAAAACACTAACTAGTTTATCTACGTCAAGCTAGCTTAAGTTAGCTAGCTAGCTAATATGACACTATATATGTCACTTTTACACATCCTGCAGCAACCATCTTCAAAATGCGGCTTTATTTAAGCATAGATGAGCCTAGCACCCACCATATCTAAGCACAGGAAACAGGAAAGGAGAAAGTTGCCGGGTCCCAGGCTTGCTCAATTGTTACTGGAACACATAGCAAAAACGGGCGGGAATTAGGATTGGTTAGTTGAGTATTTTAAGACATCCTGTTGTCTCTGGATTTTGTTTTTGGGATTTGTATTGTAAATTAAAGCTAGCATACTTATTCTAAGAGATGTAGAGGATTTAAGGCTATAGATCGTAATCCTGTATTTGAGAGTGTGTTCATGTGTGTTTTTGTCTGTGTCTGTATGTTACAATGTAGATTATCATTTATTCATTTACTGTTCAATTAAATAGAGAACTGACTGAAGAGACAAAGATTATCTTCCATATATCCAAACAAATTTGATATCAGACTCTTTTGGTATGTTTTGATTGTTCTAGAAAATGTAACTATCCATGTTCAGCGCAGCTTGCATGTTTTCATATGTGTAGTTATTTTAATGACATGTCTTACACACATGAGTGACTGTAATTGTCCTGTTTAATATCAGTGTACTTGTGATTATGTGGACCTTCTTAACCCACACTATGCTGTTATCAGAGGTAATCATACAGTGCCGTCAAAGCAAGCGTCATCATGGCTTTTCATGTATGGCTGTGAATGGCTGCTTTGCTGCCTGCTGCGTCCATCCAACCGCGTGTTTTTCTGCCTCCTCACCACCATTCATGTTCTGGTTTCAACCACAGGGTTCAGAGTCTGAGTCGGTGAACGGACCAGGCAGGGACAGCGGGCTGGCATCCTCTCGCCTCGAGCCGTCTGCCACGTTACCGAGCAGGGGTGGAGCAGAGTCCGAGCCAGAAACAATGGAGGGTATGCTCTGTCGAAAACAAGAGATGGAGTCCCACAGCAAAAAGGCAGCTACCAGGTGAGGGTTGTTAAGGGGTGAGTTGGCCAAGTGATTATATTAGAGAGGGCAGACAAGAAAGACTTGATTTTAGTTAA
Organism: Lutjanus campechanus; assembly: GCA_027495735.1. NCBI lineage: Eukaryota > Metazoa > Chordata > Actinopteri > Lutjaniformes > Lutjanidae > Lutjanus > Lutjanus campechanus. Next base: position 3,977 of record JAJHUR010073249.1, read on the forward strand.
AATTATTAGAAACTGAATTGCTGGAAAACTAAGTCAGTTTTTCCTCATCTGTCAGGTCATAATTTGGGTTATCTCCCTGGCTGTCAGTGCAAGATATGCTGTAAAACTACTGCTCTTAAATCTGTTAGATCTTTTAAAAGTTGTGTTATGCAGTGTTACTACTTTTCTAAGGTGTATATATCAGTGAACCGGTGGACCAGTTCATAAAAATTAACATTTTGATTATTACTGGACAAGCTGTGGGTGGGGAATTAGGGTGAAGCTTCTTCCCATTAAGACAGACGCTGTGTGCAAATTAACGCACAGGGCACAACAGCGTAACTTCATAGATTACTTAAATCTCCAGACACAACAACAGGATCAATCAGGATCTAGCGCTCTATGCAGTCCAGGTTCATGTAATGAAATTGTTTGAAGTAACTCAGTCGTTCTTCTGACAGCTTCTGTCCTCCGGCTGTCTAAAAACATTAATTTGAGAAGCTAGACGTTTTTTTCATGCTGCTCCTAAGCCCATTTCTTTGCTCCCGTAGGTCCTGGCAGAACGTGTACTGTGTCTTAAGAAAAGGAAGTCTAGGTTTCTATAAAGACGGCAAGAGCGCTAGCAATGGCATTCCATACCACGGAGAAGTACCCATCAGCCTTGGAGAGGCAGTGTGTGAGGTAGCCCATGACTATAAGAAGAGGAAACATGTATTCAAGCTCAGGTGAGAAGAGACTTGACAACAAAATACTCAGAACAAGGATTCCTGATACAGTACAGTTGTCACCTCGTTTGTTTTTATAAATGGAATGAAATTCACATTTAATAATAAATGGCTTTAAAGAGTATTAAATAGTCTTCAGTTCTGTTTGGGAGGTTCTTAAATAACTTTGATGAAGTGTGGTAATGGGGTTCTAAAATGGTCTAAAATGCACTCCAAGTGCAAGAGTTTAATTCACATGCGTCTCTTATCCTGTTACAATCTTGCTTTTGTTTTTGCTAATAAACATGAACAAATGTTTTTTTTAATTCAACCAGTTATTGTAACTTTGCCTTACTTATAATTTGTAATGGTACAAATTTGCTGATACATGTAAACACCCTACTAGTGGGATGTATGAAGACTTAAAATCTTATCCCTGACTAATAGTTTTCTTCTTCAACACTGTGTCTGCAGGCTAGGGGATGGAAAAGAATACCTGTTCCAAGCAAAGGATGAGGTGAGATGTATAGAACAGAATTACTCTATTAAAATGAATAAATAGAAGTGATGTTTATGTCAAAAATGTTTTCTACCTGGATGGTAGTATAATCAAAAATTGTGACTCTCCAAAGGCGGAAATGAGCTCCTGGATTCGTTCCATCCTCGGTTCCATTCCATCAGGATCGGGAGACTCGCCTGGTGGTCCGCGGGCGCTCAGCCGTGCCATGACGATGCCTCCCATCTCCCCCAGCTCAGGTGACGCTGGAGGTGTTACCATGCGCAACAAGGATGGCAGAGAGAAAGATCGCGAGAAGAGGTTCAGCTTCTTTGGCAAGAAAAAATAGAACACTTGTAAAACCATCGATGGAAGCTACATTTGTCAAAATTTCAACAGACTGAAGCAGGTAGAAAGGAAAGTACAAACAGGTCACACAAACACACTGCTCTCAGCGCAGGCCCCGAGGAATTTGTCGACAGCTGCTGTACGTGGCTTACAGAGAACTTTGTTTCTTTTCTTTCTTTCTGATTCTCTCCCTCGCCAGTTTTATCCATCATTTACTTTTTTGTTCTCACCCAACACATATTTCCCATTTAGCTGCACCCAACAACGAAAGCCCTCATCCAACTTCAGGTAACTTCAGCCAGCCAGCAGAGCTTATCAGTCTGAGTCAGTAGCAGGTGTGGTTGGCGTTAGCAGGGATCAGTTCAGTTTCAGTCCACCCAAAACGGCTTCATCGTTCAGGATGAATAATTTTACTTCAGTGTGTCTTAATGAGCAGAGCCGTTTTGATGCTGCGTCATAAAAACAATGGATGGTGGCTTTCCATTGCGGTGCACTCTGGTTTTATTTCCTCTCTTTTAAGCGCTCTCTCTTTGGGAAGGATCACATCAAGTCTCTCTTTCTGTTCCTAGTATTGTTGTTATTAACCTGATCAATATTATTGCTGTTATTACAATTATTATTATTATTATTATTATTATTATTATTTATCGTTTTGCTATTGCTGGTTTGAGAAAACAAACTAATTAATTTGACAGTAGGTAATCTTGATTCATGTTGTGGAGAGAAACAAATTTGGTTCAACTAGTGGAGAATGTTGGGCTTGCCCTTGTATGTATTTTTTTTTTTAAGGAATGACAGTTTATGAGGTGTTTTGAGAAAAAAATAAATAAAGCTCATTAAATTTTAGCAGTGTGCAGTAAGTGATCACAAGTTTCATTGGGAAAATGATATATATATATATATTTAATAAGTGGTTTTATTTTTTATTTTATCTCTAATTTTGCCTGTATTTGATTCTTTTGAGTGATCTTTTCTGCTTGATTTTCAACTTTCTTTTTTTTTCTGTACAAAGCAGAGAAGATTAGTTTTCTAGAGAGAGTGTGTGTGTGTGTGTGTGTGTGTGTGTGTATGCGTGTGTGTGTGTGTGAGTTGTGGTGCTGTGGATTTTGCACGTTTATGTTATACCTGATCAAACGTGGCCAGATGAATGCTGCTTTTCAGTCCGCAATCATAGACGAAAACCAGACACACAAAAACACAACATAATCTTACTGGAATGATTTCATAAAACAAGCTTTTCTTTGCTTTTTTGGTTTTTATTCTATGTAAGCTTGACATTACCAATGAAGTTCCTCAAGGCGATTTCATAATTATTTCTGTTTTAGTCTTCTCTAATATCTATTTCTGTTCTCTCTCTATCTACTGGTGTGAAGGCACGGGGGGCAGTTTGTAGATTTAAAAAAAAAAAAGCTGAAGCACATTTTCCGTGGCAGACCGCGGGGACGCGAGCAGGACAGACGGACAGCTGACAGGTCTCATTACAGGTGACGTGAGGGGTGTGGAAGTAAGATTGGATAGGCAGCGAAGATGAGCGCGACAGAGAGAGGTGTACTGAGCCTTACTTGAACCCACTACAGATACACTGAACCCCTTTTTACAAACCCACCCTCCATTCGAACAGTCTTAAAGGAAACTTGTTTAAAATGTGCCCTGTGGCAATGATCTAATGTATGTCAGTGGATTATATGAATTAACAGTAAACATGGAAAGCCGAGAGGAAAAGTCCTCTCTTAGACGACCTTGTGCTCTTGCATTTGTGGCATGACTTCATGTAGGTTTATACTTGTATGTGTCTCATTATTACCATCCATTCTGTGTGTACTCTGAAGATCACGTCATAATCAGGGTTGGAGACGATTAATCATATGTAATTGGCATTTACGATAATCTGAAACAAGATAATGGCAATCCAATATAGTTAATGTAAAAAGAAACAATAGTTTTTCTAGTAGTTTCTTCAAATACTGGCATTTACAGTATATTGTGAGACTGTAGGCAGTAGTGCAATTTTATATAAGTATCTTGAGACTTGTAGTCAGTCACTTAAAGCTGCTGCAAGGAGTTTTAACTGGTTATGAAATTAGTTACTGATGACTCTATATTACCTATTAGAGTTAAAAATACCATCAGTGAGAACATTGGCTATTTCTGTATAGTTATTCTTAATGGCTGCCACTGGATGGGATACGCCATGAAACCAGATGAAACAAGTGTTTAAATTAGGCAAATTAACAGTGAGTAGTATTTTAGCCAGTTAAAAAGAAACAAGATGGTGGCATTTTATTCAGATAACTTCATTTTTGATGTTATATTTTGTGGTTACTGCAGAGGAAACACTACCACTTTTGTTCACAGAGGCCTCCAAAATCAACAAAATAGGAAGATTCCTTGTAGTAGCTTTAAATCCAAGTGTTAATTTGCCTTCTCGAACTGCCAAAATGCAACAGAAAGTTACTGGATAACAATTCTGAATTATGTATTTTTTTACAACTAGGTTCCAAGTAATCAATTGTTTGTAATTTATTACATCTTGAAAGTAGCTCATTAAGATGGCAATTGCCTGGATGTGTATACCAAGCCTTGGAGGGCTGATTTAGACGATCAGAGATCTCGGCGCCTAACAATTAAAGGCTTTAGATTGGTTCAGCAGTTCAGGTTTTTCTAAACTCTCCAGCTGTTTCCATCCAGTTTCAGCAACAAAAGCTCGGAGATGGTCTTTAAGTCTCTATTGAGTGAAGCGTTTAGAGACTGACTTGTAAATCTAGGGCTGATTAGTCCACAGGAATGTCACACCAAACTGTTGTGACAACACAAACATCTGGAAGTAAAGTTGTATTTGTGGTTTAAACAGGTTGGCCTTATTTTCCAGTCCTGAATGAATGTGGAGTCGGTGGTCTCCCACTCAAATGAAAGACCCTTCCAAGTCAGGAGAGAAATATCTGAATGAACTGGGTTCAGTTGACCTGATTGAACTGACTGCCTTGTCTCTGCCAGTGGGACTTTGTATCTCGGGTTTGTGACGGAGCTCCTTGTTTAAGTAGCCTTAAAGCTACAGTCTAGGGGCAAAGTTAATAAGGTCATTGCATACATAAGTGAGCCAACACAGTAAACGTACTTTGTGCACAATTTTCGAATGGAGGAGTCATTCTTCCCCGGTGGATGAGCTGTTTTTAGCAACTACCTTTTCCTCTGCTCTGTACATCAGACGCAGCCTCCAGTTGATGTTAGGGAGTTCAAGTTTTAACACAGTGTATTTTCTTATCAGCTCATTTGAATGTGAATGATTCAAATTAGTTTGGCCAAATTGGTCATGTGAAGCAAAAATACTTCTCATACTTGACATATACTGTACACGAGCTCTCTATCTCTTTCACACACACATTCACACATGAATACTGTACTGTATATTTAATGCAGAATGACCCTGGCAAATCCAGTCTTGTGGAAATGGTCCTCAGCTGGCTGTGATTCGATGTTGCATCCTTTTAAAATAAACATTGTGCTACTTACTGGTGAGCTTTGACCAGACAATGGAAAAGTATGTATTATTGATGTCAAAGAGATGAGTTTTTGGTTATGAGAGTACTTGAAACAATGGAGTACTTAATGAAGAAGAAGAAAAAACAACTTTTACTTGTTAAGTATTAGATATGAGTGAAAACAGACTGGTGACAATTTGAGCTTCCTTTTTTTAGAAGAAGGCAGGATATTTGCTGTCTAGTGGGAGCTTGTATTTTTTCATCCAGTGGTCTGTCTTGCAGCATTTGATAAGCCTGTCCACCTACCTTCATTTTCTCATTACTTTTGACGAATGTCTGTTCCTTCCTCTGTAATTCAGAGTTGTTAATACCACTACTATTATTAATTGCTATTATTACATTATTGCTACTGTTGTTACTATTACTACTACTGTTACTAATGCAATTATTGCAAAAATTATAACTGCTGTCCATTTTCAGGTATGTGTCTGTAATACCAGACCCTTCCACACGATGTCAGTGTGCTGTGGAGCATTTTCATTACAAATCGAAAAATAATGTTTGTTGACTTGTGTATCTACATCTAATATTAGGAATAATAAAACATGGTTTAATCAAAAACATGATACTGTTGTGTGTGTGTTTTTTAAATGATTTTGAGAAAGGTTAGCCACTGGTGCACAAGAGAGAACAGGCTGGATATTATATTTATTTAACACAGATGTTACCAATGGTACTAATTAAGGTTCCTTTCAGATCAACCAGAGTGAGGGTGCTGCTGTTGGCTGACTAAAGGCTCTGCTACACTAAATGGAACAGGGCCTTAATTAGTACTATTGGTAACACCTGTGTTTATCCTACTATTTCACATCAATATGGCTTCCATGAAGAAGGTCGGTTGATAAACGTGTAAAAAAAAAATGCAGATTTTTCATCCATGATTCAAACTGTGTTTTTGTCACATTATACCTCAAAAATGTAGTCAAAACATTAATGATTGAGATTTCATAATAAAGTGTTGTTATCAGTGTCTTTTTCCAGAAAACTCAAATTACAAATCACTTAAATAGATTTTTGAGTTTTGAACCCAACTCAACCTCTTTAACAACAAAAAGTTTTACCGACTAATAATGTTTTGTTGAGATAATTAACTTTTCTTCTTCTTTTGATAAACTTGAATCTTTGAGTTTTAGAAACCCTCAAAAATGTGGACTGAACCTCATGTTCAAAATCAGTGGTGTTCGCCTTTAAAATACAAGCAAGTCAAGACCACCAAACGGGAAAAAATAGGATAAAAACTGTTTTTAAACCCAAGTATGGATAAATAAATGTTTTAACTTTCAGTTATTTTAATATATATTAATAAAAACTAAGTACATTTAGTCAAGTACTGTACTTTGGTACAAATTTGAGTGTCTATTCTTTTCCTGCCACTTTCTACTTCTAATTCCCTACATTTCAGAGAGAAGTCTTGTACTTTTTCCTCCACTACAATTATATACTAGCTTTAGGTGCTTTAAAATTGTACACACAAAATAGGAAGAGCTTATGATTATAATGTTTTGTATTAGATTGAAGTGTCCAACAGTATGTACAGTATAGCTGATACATTTGTCAAACATTTCATGATCCTGTGTTTTAGAATATTACATTTGTGACCAGAGAAAAGAAACCTGAACTCACTGAACAAAGGGTGACTAGAGTCAGCAAGGATTCACTGGGCCTTCCCGGCCGTTCTGAGTTTGTACTTAAAGGAGAGATTATTTACATTTGTGCCTATTGTTTTACTGCACATTTTGACAGTTCCCTCTAACTATCCCTTGTTTTACTGTGTAAGTGACCCAAACCATCAAATAAAAGAAAATTTAAAAACATAAAATAAAAAATAGAATAAACCAAGAAATAAACAGTCTCTTTAAGGGGGTGTCAGTATAAAACTTTTTAGCTTCCAATAAAGGTACATGCACTGAAAGAACAGAATGGGGTTGTAATTCGATACAAAAAAATTATTATTGATAGGCGCTATGTGTATTCACATACAGTGGCCTACATGTGAAGTCTAATTCTTGCAGCATGGGTGAAGAGGATGTGGGAAAGATATCTGCTGCAGTGCTGCCATTAAGAATGAATTAATGATGCAACTGCAGTAAATGAGGTCAAGGATGACGGAGTAATGACTAACTTACAGGAGGTTTATGATGAATCAGTGGATGCTGGGAAGGATGTCATCATCTACAGAGCAGAGCAAACCCTCAGTGAGGGTTGTTATGAGAAATCTGAGCCTTAGTTTCATCACAGTGGTTCTAATCTCTGTACTGGAGGAGAGGATGACGATGGTGGTCAACAACCTCTGAAAATAATGAGCCACCAAGATAACATAATCTAAAAGTTTATACTGAAAAACAGATGTAGGAGGAACATCTCCTCCACATATTTGAAGCAGTTAAACTTGGCAGTCAACAGTCTAACAATAGCCAAGGCGAGGCTGTTTCATTTATAAAGCACAATGCATACACAGATGTGAATTCAAATGAAGGACAAAAAATCATAAAAGCATAAGTTCAATAAATAAATACATTAAAAATATATAAATGAAATGAAAAACTCAATTTCCACATTTTTACACTTATTTATTTATTCCTTTAGTTCTACATGTATTTACTTGTTTGTTTATTTCTACATTTATTTATGCATATATAATTTTTATAGATTCAAGTTGCTGGCATAGGTTAAATTGTCAGCTCTTTCTTTTCTCCTTGGTTGTTCTTACTATAAAGCATTTTGAACTTTATTTTGTGCATGAAACGTGCTAATATAAATAAATTGCATTTTTATTGATACTATGATGTTAAGGGATAAATTATCATAAATGTATACGAGCTGCTGACAATTACATTTTTATGGGAATAATTGTTAGATTTGCAGCTTTGTATGAGAACATATCTGGCAATGCCACAATGCAACCAGTAGAGGGCGCTAGTGCGCAGGTTCCTGCTGTATCTGCCTGTAAGTCCCGACTGAGGGCACACATCGCCCTCAGCAGTTTCCCCGTGTATCAGAGCAAGATGGCAGCTGTTGTTGAGAATGTTGTCAAACTGTAAGTGTTGGACTTTTCTACACACCTTACACCCGGTTAGTTGACACACACCGCGGTCACATCCTAACGGCTGTATGGTCACACAGTCACTGGTCGTGTCTGTAGCTAGCTTAGCAACATTTACACTGACTTAGTGAAGGTTAGCCAGCGTTGTGGGACCGTCGTGTGTGTTCACATCCTGGAATGGAAGTGTAAGTTAGCAGACACGCAGCTGACGTTTCTCAAACATGAATCACGAGTCTGTGTAACAGAACAGGCGTCAATTTAACCATAAATGTATTTATAGAGATATTAATGTGACTTGTTGTATCTTTTTAGCCTAACAGCTAACCCTGGTGCTAACGTCAGATGAGTACAGCAGCTAGGTGGCTCACACGCTAACAAGCTAAAGAGTGTAAACGTTGTTAGCGAGGGCTGAGTGCTGCTGTGGAGACTGTATAGATAGTTGAGAATGAATGAAAGACCACTCCTGTCATGTTGAGACCCCAGGGTCACAGACACCAATTCATATAAAACAACTCTGTGGAAGTTAAAAGTTTTTACTTACCCGTATTCGTTTGTTAATCTGCTTCTACTTCAGCCGACTTTACCTGTGCAGGTGCTCAGGTGACTGATGTTTTATGGTAATAACAAGCAATTGTCTAAGCCCTTAGTAACCATGGTAACATATGAAACCGTTAAAACTCTTCTGACAGCTTCCTAGATACAACTTTCTTCTGAACTTTTTTGAACTTTTACTATTGTTATTTTTGTCGCTTCTCGCCAGCTCTTTAATTAAATTTTGTTAAAGAAATGTAAAACCATAGTATCCCAGTATGCAACAGAACTAAAGATAATATAGAAAGTAATATTCATGGCGTTGACATGAGAAATATACACGGCAATAATTCATAATAGTTTTATTAGTTATAAACCCTCACAGTTTGGAACAATTTTCCATGATAATAGACTTTTTCCACAGCAGCCATTTTGATATGAAATGGCACGGTAAACACAGGTGTTACCAGTGATGCTAATTAAGGTTTTGCTTCATTCAGGTCCAACAGTCAGGATGTTGCTATTGTTGGCTCATGCCATACTAAATGGAATGGGACCTTAATTAGTATCACTGGTAGCACCCGTGTTTCAGCTGCTGTTTCATATCCATATGTCTGACATGAAAAAGTTCTAAATCCTCCCATTTTCTGTCCAGTGTTTACCAAATAACAGAGAGGTAATGCAGACAGGTTTACAACACGATGAAAGATTACATCTTTACATGAAATGAAATGAAATGACAACTGTCAAACAGCTGATTGAAACCTGCATATGATTAGATATACAGTATACTGTTATCTCACTCATGTTCAAGTTTGTTTATGTGCCCATACATAGTATACAGGGACATGGACACAGATTTTTTACACTCAATTTTAAAGTGCAGTGTGAATATACCTGTAGGCCTATGTAAATGTAGTGAACAGTATAGCAGAATAAATAGTGCACCGAGTCAAGTAAAACAGTGAGATTACATACAGTGTTGGGAACGGGGACGGGAATCAAGAACTAGTTCCAAATGGGCTGATCGATCGGAATCATAGGCCTCATTGGTGCTTTAGCTTCTTTTCCTCTCTTATTCCGGAACACTTATTCAAGCTGATTAATTTAAATGCTGCTGAACGTTAAAAAAAAGAAAGATGACGCACTGTATAACATTTGCATTATTGAGGTTTGTGTGGTCTGACTGCTGGGATTTTGCGACATCGTTTATTTGTCCTATCATCATCATTTACAAATGATATCACCTAGAGACTGCGATTTTTAATTTTTTTCTTTTTTACGATTAATCGTGCAACCCTAGTTTACACTGCTGGAAACTTGCGACAAGAAGGAGTCGTTTGTTTTTTATATCTATTTTTATGCTGTGTTTAGACCTCAGAGATAATAAAACAATAAAGCAGTTGCGTTGATGCTGAAGACTTGTGTAGGGCTATTTTTTTCACACAGAAAATTGGTCAGGAATCAATAAAGGATCAGACGAATAAGCAGAATAAACAATGGCATTGGTATCAATAAAATCTTAGAAATTCCCATCCTAATTTTACTGTTACTGGAAAATGCCTTGCCCCAAGCCACCCTGACTTTCACAACAGTTGCAGCTATTGGATGAGAAGACTATTTGTTTTCAGTCCCTCTGCTCCTTTCCACTCAGGGATTTGAAGAAGCTCAAAGTGTCATGAGCCTGTTTGTCTCAGGAGATGCAGCCCTTAGCTTTCCTAAAAGGGAATAAGCACACAGCACTATTTGAGTGTATTTATGTTGAAAACACATCACACTTATGACTGTGCTGACTGCCGAGCTCTTTGTTGTTGATGTACCAACAAAAGAGCACCTGCTGTTGCACTTTCACTAATGATTCAGTCTGAAGTACAAAGACATTGTCTAGTGAGTGAGCTGTTTTTCTAAGATGGCAGCACAGCAGAGACAGACAGCAGGCTTTAAACTAAACTGACAGAAAGGTTTCAGAGTTTGAAGAAAGATTGCACTGGTTTTGAAATGGATTTTTGTCTAAGACCTTAACCAGCATGTGGCTCTGGTTTTGTTGTGTCAGGTTGGGAGAGCAGTATTACAGAGATGCCATGGAGCAATGTCATAACTACAACGCCAGGCTCTGTGCTGAGAGGAGCGTCCGAATGCCGTTCCTTGACTCTCAGACCGGTGTGGCTCAAAGCAACTGCTACATTTGGATGGAAAAGAGACACAGAGGACCAGGTGAGACAGAGAAACATGTAATGTGCCACAAAATGCACTGTAAGCCTCTCTATGTGGCAAATGTGGCACACAAACGTTTTACTGAAATATGATTTAATTAATCTTGCTGTTAAATGAACCCTTGTAGTTTTAAATGAGAATACTATTATTCTAACAAGGCAAATGCCATTTTGACGAAACTGAAGGACAGATGTAGATTTTTGTCAAAAAGCTGCGAAGTTCTGTATTAAAAGGTTCAGTGTTATATAGCTGAATCTGTTCTGATGTCCTCAGGCATGGCTCCAGGGCAACTCTACACCTACCCATCCAGGAGGTGGAGGAAGAAACGGCGATCTCATCCTCCAGAGGACCCCCGACTCATCTTCCCTCCTGTCAAGTCAGGTACCAGCTCATCCTGAATTTTACCCTGTCACCCTTTGAAGAAAAAAGTTATAAACTGTGATGCTTTCCAGACAAACTGTGACATGTATTGTAGTCTTGTATTGCTCATTAATTAGAGGTTTTGCTATTGTGTGTTTTATTGATAGAGGTAGACATAGGACTGAAGAAGGACACTCTGTTATCAGCGGATGGCAGCAGCCTGGAGGCTCTGCTGAAGGGCGACTCCTTGGAAAAACGGACAACCACAGAGCTCCGAGGGTCTGAAGAGGACTCGAACCAGAGCGACTACACTGGAAGCCTCAACCCCGCCACTCGGATCAGAAAGGTTCTTGTTTTTTCAGTATAAGAAGGCAAGAAAATGATATCACTTCCCAGTTATTCGCCTCTTTTTCTCATTGGATCCTTGTCTCAACATAGAGAATCCTCGAGCCAGATGACTTCCTGGACGACCTGGATGATGAAGACTATGAGGAAGACACACCCAAAAGAAGAGGCAAAGGGAAGGGGAAGGTCAGTAACTGCTGTGTGCATGAATATACTTTCTTGAAAGCATAATGATTTCCTATGAAAATATTTATGTTCCGTATGGTGGAATTTTGCAACAGAAGGAGTCATTGCAGAGAGGAAGAAACTATCCAAAGCATGGCTTCATTTTATGAAAAAAGATGACCACAGTGCTTGTTGTAATGTCTGAAAAATGATTTCAAGGAAAGGAGGAACACCAGTAACATGCTGTAACATCTTTCAACACAACATTGGCTTAAATTCCAGGAATGCCATGTTTTTGACCCTCCATCAGCTCTCCAACAGAGCACCATGAGGAAAATATCTTGTTCTAATAACAGCAGCACCATGCAGGCAGGCTTAGCAGACTTTTATTCCTACTAAGAAAATCTAAATGAAAACAACGCTGTACAAATGTTATCTCATTTCATTCATTTTAGACGATGACAGACTGTTGCTGCAGTCTACAGACCAACAAGCTCCAAATTAGACAGTGGTTAAACAGTGGAGCTTTTGGATACCTTTGCACACTTTGGAGCCAAGATGCAACATGCCATCTCAACATTTTAAAAAATGTATTTATTTATTGATTTTTCCTTACGCTGTGATACCTGCACACTACAAAACCAAATCTTAAGTGATAGAATCATTGAAGAGAGTGGGTGGGACACCAGCCTTTATTATTTATTTGTGAATAAGGGCAGCTTTTTATGTTATCAAGTGATTCAGAACTTGCTGAAGTTACTACAAGGCACACTTTCTGTTTCTGTTCTTGTTGGTTCTTCACGATACTGAGAAATCTATTTGCAAAGGTAAGATTTCAGTTGACAGTTGTTACTGCTATTGTATTGATAAAAACGAATGAAGTTAAATTAATCTGTTTATTTTATTTATGGATGATTACAAATATCTTCTGCAGGTCCTTAAAAAGTCTAAAATCCAATAATGTAAATTTTACCTCCTTAAAATATCTTAAATAGAACTTGGCTTATGAAGTTAATGTTACTTTTATAAAGTTGCTATAAAGTAAACTGTCTTGCTTGATGTATTGTTGATGTACAACAGTAAAATAAAACCAACATGGAACCAATAACCACTAATGACACTCAAGTGTGGAAAGGACAAGATGTCTAACATTACATATTTGGAATGGCAGATTTCATTAAGAGATCAATTGACATTAATTAATTAAGAAGAGATTAATTAACTCATCTTTTTTGGAATCATGAAGTGCCTGGAGATTCCCACTCCTTGTCTGTTGCCCCTAACAGTGTCTGTGTCCTCAGGGTCGAGGAGTGGGCAGTACCCGGAAGAAGCTGGACACAGCAGCACTGGAGGACAGAGACAAGCCGTACGCCTGTGACAGTGAGTCCTGATTGGTAGATGAGTAGAGCATGTGACCTCAGGTTTGAGCTGAGCATCACTGCAGATGTTAAAGGGATAGTTCACCCAAAAATTAAAATCCAGTCATTATCTCTTCATCCCTTCTCTTCATGTTTACCATTTTCTTTCTGCTCCTTGTTAGACTTCCTAAATTTAATAATTATAAATCTAGTCTGGCTCAGCTGTATTTTTTTAGTTTGTCATTATGATATCATACATTTCTTGAACTTCAAATCTTTCCATGTGCAGGGGGAGGGGGTGGGGTGTTTCTTCCACTTCTTTGGTGTTGTCAGACTGTTATCTGTACTGCTTGATGTGTTTTTTCCTCTTTTGTGAAGCATTTTCACTTTCAGCCGCAGTTCTCAGTAGGGCGGCGCTGACTGTCGGTCTATGAGCCTACTTCTCTGAGACTCTGTCTGTGCTCTCTCTTCTCCTTCTCTTCTCTCTTTCAGACACTATCAAACAAAAGCATATTTCAAAACCTTCTGAAAGAGGTATATTTCTCTCATTCCTTTTTACTCCATTCTGCCTTGTCTGTTGTCTTCACTGCCTGTTTTTTTTTTTTTCTTCCCGTCTGTGTTACTGCGTAGATTTGCTCTCTGTGTAGTTCAGTCATAGGGTAAATGTTTTGTTCTGCCCAATTGACTTAGATGTAATTAACTAGATTTAGAAAAAGGTCAAACCCATGTTATTATACAGCCCAATTAAATGTAATCAGCCAAAGATATGAGCCGTCTCAGCTTGCTGAAGATAAGCTGTGGCCCATGAAAGTAATTTTTTCCCCTCAATCTGGCCCTGAACTTCTCACAGATTTAGATAAGCTAGAAGCTGGAGCCTGCTTCTTTTTTGTTCACTCTGTGCTTTGTCTTTTGTCTCGCTACTTCATGTGTGCGATTGGACTGCATTACAGCTTTTTTTCCTTTATTCCTCTTCACCACCTCTGCACCTTGTGAAGTCTCATTCCACCTTCCATGTTTTAGAGAGAACGGCTGCTTTGGTTTTCAGTCAGTTTGATGCCTGTTTGACCTTTTGG
>JAJHUR010073249.1:18151-69671 GCA_027495735.1 Lutjanus campechanus
TAGGGGGGGAGGGGGGGGGGGGGGGGGGGGGGGGTGTTTTCCCAATCTTTCTGCCACTGCACACAATCACTTTGCATGTGAGTAGATCTGTCTGTAGCGAAATAGGTGCTCTGGAGTGAATTGTCCCAGAGTCATCACTTCCTCAGTTGGCAGTTGAAGTAATAGGTTAACCTTTGAGGAACTGAAAATGAGAGAAAGTGTGGAAGTGAAAGAAGAAGTACTTTGTCTTTGGCTGTTATCTTATGACAAACCTCACACACCCCCTGTGACAACAGGCGAACACAGTGGCATCTTTGTCTTCCCTAAAGCCAGTAAGTCTTCCTTACACAGGCTCACTGGCTCTGCTTACCCGACTGATTAATAGACTGTACATTCAGATAAGAAACATAAATATTCAGAACAGTATGGAGCCTTTGTTCAAATATTGGTAATGTCAATTTAGAGATGAATGTTTGTAGTAGAATGAGACAAAATGATTAAATAATTACATTTATTAATTTCCATGTGACACAGTCATTAGTCAGACACTGCTGCGATAGTGCTGAAAACTATTACTGTAAAGGTCACACACCTCTGCAATTATTCAGTGTCTGCTTTACCAACTGCAGATGTGTGGAGCTCACAGTGGCTGAGATCTTATCTGAATGCTGTGGGTAAATACATAGATGTCACAGTGCTCCAGTTAAGACAGCAGAACAAATGACAGCCGTGGTTACATGGACAATATTTCTTCATCAAAATGTCAGCCTTTCAACTTAACTGTTTACCTGGACACTAAATAACGTGATCCAGTAAGTTGTTTGTTTTCATGCCTCAAACCATTAAATCAGTACAGGGCTTTTCTGACACGCTGGTCCGCCTGCTGTGAGGCGTCTAATCTGCCGGAAATATGATAGAAGAGGAAGGAGAAGAGGCTCCACCTAGGTTGCAAATTTTGTGCATTCCTTACCCAATAGTTGAAAACAACAATTAATCATTAACAACAGGAATGCATTATATGTTGTTTTTTTTCAGCTGATACGATAACCAATAATTACCTTCTTCTCATGGCAGATACCGATAAGATAACTGATAATTTCACATTTGTATTTTGACATCACTGTGGCAACAAAAACAAAGAACAGTTCTGACTCTTGAAATGTTCGTGTAGTTTTTCATCATAAAACTTTTTGCATAAAGCATTTTGTACAAGAATTCAAATTAAATGCTTTGACATCATCTGTCACGTCAGAAAATATTATAGTTGATATTTACCAGCTATAATATCAATATTGCTGATATATTGCTGTGATAGACCAGTATCAGCCGATAATTCATCTGCACCTATATTTATTGTGTATCCCTAATTAATGAGATACAAAACAGACATTTTTTTTCTAATTGTTTTCCTCAGTTTTTTTTCTTTCATTTTTAAGTTTAAGTTTCCTCATCAACTAATGGTTCTGCCACACAAAACAATGTCAAATGAGGTGCAATTACTGCCGGATCTAGACTGTCAATTAATTATCGACTAATGCATCTTTAATCAGTTAAATCCTTAATAATGAATAATGGGTTAATGATGACACCTAATTCTGCCTGTTGAAACAAACTTTTTCAGTGGTTATCCCCCACCTGTTGCAAACATGCATAGAAAGAATTTATTTATTCCAACCAGAGAGAAACAACCGGATTTAGCATTTACATGGATATTAGGCACTAAATTGTCCTTTAAAACAGATTATCAAAAGTTTACACCACCCTCTCAACCCGATTGAAAATTCCTTCTGATTAGGCCGGTCTCCTCCAATTAAGTTGGTGACATGAGGAATTAGTGGAATATTAGAGTCCATGTAAACACAGATATTTCCTCAGCAGATGTTCTTCATATTCCCAAACTTGATTATTCTTCCTGCTAATATATCATGTCATTGTGGCAATCTAGATAATAAACAAAAAGCAGGAAGTCACAGACACGTTTCAGGTTTCTTGTGATTTTCCTGCTGTTCCAAACACATCATCACTTCACCACATCAAAAATACGGAAGTATATTAAATTGCACCATCACGTCTATAAGGAATACTCCACCAATTCAGCACTGCACTGATATAACATTTTCGGGCTTACAGTATAGTGGACAGTTTAAAAAAAAGTATGAAATGCAGTGGAACCAGAGATATCATACTTTTTTATTCCATGCATTCTTGTTCCTGGTCATAACCAGGAACATACATTACCCACTGCTGACAGTTCAGTTGGAGAGTGTTATACTAGTCGTGGCTAATGTAGCCTCGAGCTGAGCTGCTAGCCTCAAACAGAGTTGAGGAGAAGGTTGCAGGCATAGAATAGATATTGCACAAATGTAATTATATGAACAGATAAAATAGGATTACGCTTGTCTGTATGGGCTTTAAAGTCTGTGTAAAATCATTATGGACATCCTGAACCCTGCTCATGTACAGTATATGAAATTACAAGTAGGAAATTGTAGGGCTTTGGTTGTTACTTTTAGACTCACTAAATTCTCTGAAAATGACATTCAAAGTACCTTTATCATCACAAAAGACAGACATTAAATATTAATTATAATAATAATCTGGATGATAGAAATGATACAATAATAGAAGTACGGTCTGTTATATCCAGCTTTACTATTAATATCTTTTATTCTAGAGGTAAAAATGATGGCAGCAAGCAGAACTAGTCAACCCTTCCATGAGTCACTCCCCTTCACCTTTGATTTTGCATAACATGGACTGAGCTGATGTGTTCATTGTTTTCATACATGCTGTGTTTTCTGGTTTTGGTGGCAGTCTGTGGGAAGCGCTACAAGAACCGTCCCGGCCTGAGCTACCACTACGCCCACTCCCACCTGGCCGAGGAGGAGGGTGAGGAGAAGGAGGAGATGGAGATCAGCGAGCCTCCCCTGCCCATACCCGACGAACCTAAAAGTAAGAGATCAGCCGCTGTCTTAAAAAACAAAAACCACAGTTAGATTGCTGTGTTCAATGCAGAGCTGAACCCTGATGCTCTTTGGGTCTTTTCCTCTCGTTTCTCAGCTCCAAAGAAAGGTCCAGACGGTCTTGCATTACCTAATAATTACTGTGACTTCTGCCTGGGAGACTCCAAAACCAATCACAAGACTGGCCAGTCAGAAGAGCTGGTGTCCTGCTCCGACTGCGGACGCTCAGGTACGTAAGAGACAACTGAATGCTTAATTAGACTAGAAACAGGAAAAAACTAAAGCAAGAGAGTGATAAACCTTATTCTACCCGCAGGCCACCCCTCCTGCCTGCAGTTCACTCCTGTAATGATGGCCGCTGTGAAGACGTACCGCTGGCAGTGCATAGAGTGCAAGTGCTGCAACATGTGCGGCACCTCAGAGAATGATGTGAGTTTACGTCCATTCAAATTGTATTTTAATTGCAATTTGCCTCGAGTCTGATGTGTTAAGTGCACTTGTTTTCACATTTCTTCAAGGATCAGCTTCTGTTCTGTGACGACTGTGATAGAGGCTATCACATGTATTGTCTCAACCCACCCATGTCTGAACCACCAGAGGGTAAGTTCTACCTACATGTTGGATAAAAAGTCAAAACTCAGCAAAGTGTATCAAGAAAAGGACTTTGGTGACAGGGATGTAGAACTAGCAGGCTCAGTAAAAGACAAAGAGGACAGTACCTTACGTCTCGCACTGAGTAAGCCAGTTTGAAACAGCTCAGTGTGACTTGACTTGCTAGGAATCATTTGAAAGATTCTTTTTTGGTTTTCTGATTTTGAATAGTACCTGGTATTTTTTTGCATCATCTCAGTTGAAGTTCCGAGCGAGCCAGTAACTGAACGGTGGAGTGAAAACGCTGACTGGCTTAAACATCATTACAGTTGTCACATGTACATCCTGCACACAGACTGCAATTTTTTTATTCACTCGACCCAGATTTTATAAAATGTCAACGTGCAAAACCATGCTGTGGTCAACTGACAAAGTGCAGCCGTTCCCTTGTTTGGTCGCATCTAGTTCCTGTGTGTTTTTGTCATGTTGAGGTTGACGTGACAGCAGTTTCATCTGGCAATGCTATGATGATCAGCAATAGAATTACGCTCACATTGAGGGGGTGCCAGCTGCAGGGGAAACATGGCATCAAACTGCAATGAAATTTGTCTTTGAGGCATCAGTACTGACTCTTTGTATTGAATTTACATCCATAACAGCTTCTGAAACTACTGGCTTCTTGTAGGAAGGGTTGGGTATCAACTGAAAATGTTTTGATATTCAAGTTTTTGTAACAATAATAAGTCACTAGTTCAAAAAGGTACAATGTTGTATTTGATCAAAGAATAAATAGACAAGATTGTGACTCTGACAAGCCTCTTAAAGGATGTCTTTCTTTCATAAATCAGTTATTGTGTTGCAGTGCCTGCTTCTGGCTCATGCACAATCCTCTTTAAATGTCTGTGACATTAATAGATTGTCTCTGTTATTTTCTCACTCAGGGAGCTGGAGCTGTCATCTATGCCTGGACCTCTTGAAAGACAAGGCATCCATATACCAGAACCAGAACGCCCCACCATCATGATGGCTGCCCTCCCCCCTGCACACACTCATCACTCAACCGTCCCGCAGCAGTATGGTTTATCCTTCAAGATAGATGATTAACTCCTCTGACGAGCTGAGGGAGTGTGTTCAGAACAGACAATAAATTGTGAAAAGGGAATTATCCCTTAACTGGTGTCACTTAGACTCAGATATGACTGTTGCACAGTTCCGAGCTCAGATCCAGACCCCATTGATTTTTATTTTCACCTCTTTGCCACATAGCCAATTTGAGCAGTACTAAATTTCAAGAAGATACACAGCATATATCGCCAAAATCTGACGACCTGTTCAGGTTTTTTACACTTACGCCTACACAAAGTTGCTAAAACCTTCTCTATCCTGCAATGTTTTAGAGCAGAAATAGAGCTTGGACTCAAGTGGCATGCCTATGCTTGCTCATCGTAAAAGAAAAATTTTATAATATTTATATATTTCTATGGTATATAATAGTGTTAAGTATGTACAAATTGGAAAGAAGATTGGTCATGTAATGGTCTTTTTATTAGTGCCCATTTCATCATGATGGAGAAATCCACAACCACATGTTCTTTTATGGCACTGCTGATATTTGGTGCTTCACTTGAGAAGAGTCAAAGGGATCTGCTGAGACTGTAAATGATTTTCCATCTCATCCACTGCCAATGGCCACACACAGAAACTTAAAGGGATAGTTTGGATTATTTGAGGAGGGGTTGTATGTGGTACTTACCAATAATCACTGTACTAGCTGTAGTAGATGCTGGTTGGCATGATGCCAGTTAGGAGAAGCAGAGAGGAGCATCAGCATGGAAGCTGAGCAATGTTCTACTGTGGACAGGATCAGCAACAAGAGGTATTTAGCTACTTTTCTTCAAAGTTATGTTTTGGGCTTTTTATATTAGATACGACAGCTGAAGAGCAGACAGGAGGGGGAGTGGAGAGAGAGAGAGAGAGAGGGGATGACACACAGCAAAGGGCCACGGGTGGGAGTCGAACCAGCGGCCGCTGCAGAGGACTGACAGCCTCCATACATGGAGGTGGACACCCCAGGGCCACCCCAGTATTTTAGCTAATTAAAGTGATACTGATTTTTTTTTTTTTTTTTTTTAGGTGGACATTTTAAGTGTATGCTATTTATTTAGAATATTTTCCCCTCTTTAACTTGACATCACAGCCTTTTCTGAGGGGAAACCGTCATTATACAGTATAAGCTAGATATCACTCTCTCCAAACCAACCAAACTCCACTGGCCAAATCAGCAATTTCACATCACAGAAAACAGAAGTTGCTGGTCTGCTACTGCCTTGATCTAGTTAGTTTGTGTTTTTGTGTTTCTTTTTTTTAAAGGATAATTTGGATTCAGAAGTCACACAATAACACAAACAAACTAACCAATCTTGGCAAATGTGAACCACAAATTTCTGTGCTCTGCAATGTAAAATTACTGTTTTTGCCAATGGAGCTTTGTTGGGTTGGATAGAGTGATATTTGGTTTATACAACAGCAGTTTACTGTCAAAAACCAAGGTACGGGATGGAAATATTCTAAATATAGCTTACACATAAATGTTTGTTGTTGTTTTTTTAGGTGGAACTTTTTTTAAGTGGCTAAAATACCTTTTGTTGCTGACCCTGTCTTCAGCATTCAAATAATCAGAACTATCCCTTTAATATAAAACAGGAACTATGAATAGAAGCCCTCACATGCTTGTCAAAGTGGCTCCAAAGACTGAAGGACTTCAGGGACGGTAGGTTAGACTCAAGTTGTTGAGTCTTAGTGGCTGATTGAGCTGCACAGACCTCAAGAGGATGCATAATGTGCATGTTTCATTCAGGCTTTGGAGTCTTTGTGACAAAATTGTCAGCTTTTCACTCTGTTCTGACGCAATTCAGACATAATGCTGATACTTGACTGAAAGACTGTCTTAAATCTGCACACCTGGCCCCTTTTTTGGACAGATGTGATCATGTTAATTATTCCAGTCAAATTGAAAACAAATGCTACTTGTGTTATCAGCCAGGTAAAGGGATAAGAAGCCTTCATCGCTGTGTTCTAGCAGTTTGCTTATCATGCACCATATCCAATATCTGTTGATGTTGTGACACCACTAGATTATTTTAATATAATTGAGGACTGTGCGACCTTGCAGGTGGTCACTTGTTGACAATGTCGAAGCAATATAAGAGCTCCTGTAGGATGCTGGGATGACAGGGACTGAGTCACTTTAGACTCTGTTGGCAGAAAATGTGCGATACTGTAAATTTTCTCTTGGAAAATGCTATTACAGATACCGTTGAGGACTGTGGCATCAATTATGGATGGCTCCATATTGTAAAAAAATGTGTATACTGTATGTATAGTCCTATGGAGAAACGGCTCTTTTTGTTATGGCTTTCATAGTTTAATTATGCAATGGTTTCCTTCTGTGACAAGGCTAAAAGAGAAAGTGTGGCTGAACTGCTGAAGCAGTTACTTTACCTCAAACAGAAACAGTATTTAAAGGGTTGAAACATGCTGTTGATGGATGAAGGCAGCGGGATGAATAGTAATGACAGCTGCAGTGTCTGCTTCAATAACTGCATATTCTACAGGTAAACAGGTGCATGCTCAGTAATTGTTTGCACTCTCATATGCTACGTAGTCGTCTCAGCGTTAGGTCGGCAGCGGTGTTGGGAAGTGGTGTAATATAAATTAACCATGCTATCATGTCGTTTCAATAGCCAACTAACACTTACTAAAAAGCATTACACAAGTATAACTTGGTTTATTTTCTCATCACGTTTAAACTTAGTTATTTAGAGACGGTGGCTACTAGAATATTTTGCTGGTTTTTGTATTCATGGATGATATTTGCGTACCTGATGTGTGGGGACATTTTTGGACTTAAGTGGAAGTTGCTTTCTAGTTAATCCTGTGATGCAGGTCTCACCTGAGCCACTCTGCCAAAGCTCGAAACAAGAAGCAAAGCCCATAATGTGATTAAGAGGCAGATTCTGGAGCCGCACCACCAACGTTCAGTGGTTAAGTACTGATGAATCTTCTAGGCAGCGCTCAGAGGAAAGCCAAAAAGATGAAGAAAGTCATATTATAATCATGTATAATTATTTTTTAATATCAGATTATGGTTTTCTGGCCTCTAGCTTTGGTAGAGAGTTGTTCATGGCAACAAATAATGTTTAAACCGAGATCACAGGTTTACATAGTAGGTGAAATCTCTTAGGGTGGACTTTTATTTTGGATTGTGATGGAATGTTTTATTGTATGAAATTTGTCTTCAGGAAAATAAAATACTAGGCACTATAACCTCCTGATGTGTTTTGTCTTCCTCAGTGAGCATTTTACAACAACAGGTTTATGAATGACCTTATTACCATGTACCTAATGTCCCAGACAAGCAGTGAGTACACACATTGAACAAATCAGTGATTGGGAGTGCCAAGAGCTTCTTCAATTAGACGGAAAAAAATGAATTTGCTTTTAAAGCAAAAGAAGATTGAAAGAAAGTGCTCAGCTTCAGTACATAAAAGACCACAAACCAGGCCAGAGTTTTTGGTGTAATTACAGAATCTGACCTAAATTTCTATAGCTACGTTGACAAGATTAGAAAATGAGCCTAACTATAATATTTCAAGAATTAAGATTTATGTCTCAGCTGGATTTAGAAATTTCAAACTTAAGTCTGCTCAAACACACTTCTTTTAAATCAAGGCTGAAGCCTTTTCTGTTTGCTGTTTTACTTTTCATAAATTAAATTTAGGACTATTTATTCATATATTGCCTCTACTGTAGTTTTCATTTTTTAGTTTTCTCTCTTTTATTCTTTTTTAGATTTTAAAAAAATCTTTTATTTATTACTTTTTTATCCTATTTAAATGTCTTTTTATTTTGTCTTTCTTGTCTTAATACCTTGTTGTCTTACATAAATAAAGCACTTAATTGCCTTCTTGTTCAGGTTCAATACATTTTAACTTGCCTTGCCTAATTTTACAAAAGGAACATTTTCAAGTTAAAATTTTGTCCGTTTCACTTTAACAGTGTAGTTCTTAATTAAATACGTGAGCAGACATTTGGCCTTGATTAAGTTTTGCAATCTGAAAACTGAACATTAATACTTCTATATTAATAAAAAGCCAACAGCTGAAATTATACTGAACCAGTTCACTTTGATTTTCACAAATAGCCTTTCTCAATTCAAAAAATGCATTTGTGTGCACGTGCTCCATGAGACTTGAGTGCAGACAGCCAGGTTTGTGCAAAGAAAGAGAAAAAGAAATAGAGAAACCCCAGAGGAGATCTGTGAAATGTAAGATATGCCGTAGGAGAGGCAGGGCAGAAATAACATTAAAGATATGTGTGTTTTTTTTTTCTGGCTTACTCCATTAGATGGCAGTCATGCACTTAAACCATGTCCTCTTTCTAATCATTCAGCTGCTCTGAATGTCTGCAGCTGCACCCTCGTTCACTCACTTTCACTGCCACCTACAGAAAACAACAAGTGAAAGAGATTCATTGTTATTGCACAGTTTTTTTTTTTATTAGACTCAAGATACAACAGTCTTCTATGATCCCATACGACCTCTAAGCAATAAATTTCACCTCTAAAATATCGTCTACCTCCAACATCACAGCAGAATAAACAGAACATTCTTTGAGTGCTGTGAAACCAAAACAAGTACAGGAGTTCATCGGTTTGGTTTGGTGCTGTTGTGTCTCTCTGTAGCCATGACGACTCGAGATTATTACTGGGTTTGAATGTATGAGTTTACAGCAGAGGCTCCCAACAGCTGAG
Source organism: Lutjanus campechanus (assembly GCA_027495735.1). Taxonomy (NCBI): domain Eukaryota; kingdom Metazoa; phylum Chordata; class Actinopteri; order Lutjaniformes; family Lutjanidae; genus Lutjanus; species Lutjanus campechanus. Next base: position 27,497 of record JAJHUR010073249.1, read on the forward strand.
CGACATGAACACGTTAGCATCACAAACTGCTGTGAATCATCTCGTGGCAAAAAACCCACAACTAGTTACTGATGGTTGAGGTTGTTTAAAAAGGATGAAGATAGTGAGGATGTAAAAAACAAACACAAAGGAACAAACAATAACGTTTCCAATTGATCAATCCATAAAACTGCGGAAAACAAAACAAAAATGTCATCTTTACTTCCCGAAGCCCAAAGGAGGCATGGTGGCTGTTTTGCTCAACTAGCCATCCCAAAGAGAAATGCAGCTAATCTTCACTGCTGAGACACTGTAACTAATGAATGTTGGGAATTTCTGTTTGATGAAAGACTCAGAATAATTAATTTTCTGTTGATCATAAACCGGTGTTTTTTTTAAACCCTTTTCCTTAAGGGCCCTCTTTTCTATCACCGAGTAAACTGATGAGCCCTGACTGTTTTATTGATATTTCTTATTATAGTTGATGCATAACAATAAACTGATACTAAACTGTACAGTTAACTCAGATAGTGAACACGATAACTGTAGGATGAGCAACGAGCAATTTGGATGAAGTCTGAGTAGATTATTTCCTGTGAGTATTGCATCAGAGTTCTTCTGACATTTAGGAACTTTTTAATAATACTTGTCTTTATTTATGTATTATTTTAATATTTAACAATCATACATACTTAACAGGCTTCTTTTTTTGACAAATCCAGTGTCTAATGGTCATTTTTCTGTTACCTGTTTGTTTTAACTGTGTACTTTCCTGATCCAGAACAAAGCTGTTTAGCAGAGTGGAGGCTTTGTCAGCTGGCCTTCACCATGTCCTCATACTGTGAGATTTTTTTCTTAAATAATAATCTAAACTTAAGAAATTAGTATTGCCAGTATAGGCCTGCTGTATATTAAAAAAACATCTCAAGAAGGCCTCACACAGGCCAAAGCTTCACAGGGAGGGTGCCTGTGAAGCTTTGGCGACCCCTAGTGGGGGTCAGAACCACCAGGTTGGAAACCAGTGAACTGAATAATTGCTCAACTAGTCGTTTTTCTCTGGTCAAGGACTCAAACGATCAAATAATTATCACAATAGTTGTTGATTAATTTTTAGTTGTTGATCAACTAAACAATTACTCATCTGATCATTTCTGCACTAATAAGTTTGTTGGACAGCTGTAAGCACTGGAACAAGCTGCCCACAAGTTTGAAAGTCTGTCTTCTGTACTATTAAATTTGGGACATGGGCTTTTATATGATAATTATCACATTTTCTGTTTTTTAACAGTGCATTTGTTGCCTTTAAGATGCACTGAAGGGATCTGCTATCACACCTCCTGACATGACATTTGAACAGATAGAATCAAATATATTTACATATAACTATACTTCTAAACCAGCTAACAGAGAAAGTATGAATAATAGATGAAAAATGTTTTTGAGGCATTTTAGTAAGAAAAGGCATACTTCATATCATTTAGTAGTAGTATTTCTTCTCCATTTTGATAAGAAAACAGCACTTTGTCTACCTTGTACACTCAAACAAGAACATCGCAAAAGTTAAAATGAGTGAGTGGTTTTAATAAACTGTCAGTTTGGAAACTAATTTAAACCACTGAATCAGGAACAACTAAGATTCACTGCTTCTATAATCACAACATTTTATATTCTAGCCATTCTTTAAAACTTTAAACTGTTTAAACTTTAAAACATTCTTTTCCAGTGTCTACTTGCACCTGGGTGAGAACAGTCACAACCGGCCCCCTCGTTTAGTTAAAACGAGCAACAAATGTGGAGAGGAATGAGTTAAATACAGGACTCAGGTCAGGTTTAGGAAGGAAATCATGGTTAGAATAAAGAGCCACCCTGGCAATGCATCTTTGACTACTATTCTTTTTTTTGTTTTTTTTTACAAAATTTTTCAAACCTGTAAACGGGAGCTTTATTTTCTGTCTGTTCCCTTGCATGAAGTAAGGTTGAGTTTGTCAATAAATCAATACTGAAATGAAAGAAAATCTTAGTGCTGAGAAGATTTTAAGACACAACTGCAACTGAATTCATTACAAACGGAGTGCTAGTGTCACATTACAGCCTTCGTAGTCCACTAAACAAAAAGACAAAATATGCATTCATTCTGTTACAATAATTCACAAGTAGGCTTACATTATGTTTTTTTTTAAATATCAAAAACACCACAAAACTAGTCTCTGTCAGACATTCATTATTGTAAAACTATGTCAATTATTAACATTTATAAACAGTAAAAAGTCTTGTCAAGAAGACAATGATAATAATTATACAGCCATTTGAAAAAAAAAAAAAAAAAAAGAAAGAAAAGATTGCCCTTTGGTAGAACATTTAGTCTTGAATTCATCATATTATCTGAATGTGTCCAAATTGCTCATTTTCATATAAAGACGGAGGAGCAGCAGGTGTATATGAATATGAATATGCAGCATTATTTGCCATAAAACACACACACATACAGTGTGAGTATATAATGTGCTGCTTGTGTCCTGATCCGAGTGTGAAAATGTTCCACCAAAGTAAAAAATAATCTCATAAAATGTACAAGAAACAATACAAACATCGATTGTCGTACCTAAACGTGAAGTATTATAACTAACCTGCACTCAAAGTCATCAGAGTTTGTGACACTCATAGAAGTACATTTTATATATTAGATTTTATAATAATAAGACCTCTAAAAATACTGTAACACTAGGTTAATCTCCTTATGTACATTAAGATGTACCAATACTTCCTTATAAGCAGTGAGGAAAAATTGTCAAAATATTGTCACAATAATGTGCATTTTCATATCAGTGTTTCTATTCTAAAAGTCTTCTGACATGTACATGGTGTCCTTCATGGTAGGACTAAAGTACCTCACCCTCTGCTCAGAGGTTCTCCGCTGTAATTCAGTGCTGCCTGCTACATTTGAATGCATGTAAATATTTCCACACCACTGGTAAAGAAGTCAGCTAGGGTTTACATTCAAAACATACAAAGGTATTTAAACCTAAGGCCAAGAGACAAGAGTTTTTTTTTTTCTTCAACAATAGGCCCTAGCATGACATGGCAGATTAAAGTACCATTTTTACATCTTCAGAGAAAAGATGCTTCAACCTTTTAACCTAAAGCTGTTTATATAGTTGAGATGGACACTAATATATAACATATGAAATGTGTATATCTATATATCTATATCTATATCTATATCTACACATACATACATACATACATATTATATGTATATGTATATATATATATATATGTTATATATTTGCTTTATCAAATGAACAGTAGCCCAGTAGGGATTTTATTTTATTGGTTAACTACAATTTTATGCTTAATTTCTCCAGCAACTGCAGCTGTCTGCTACATGTGCATATGTTGCTCAAAATTTAATGTAGCCAGAAACACAGACTACTGAACGCTCCTCTCCAACAGAACCTCATGGGGCCACAATGAGGCTGTTTACACCTGGCATTAAAATGCGTCCTGGGTTATCTGATCACAACAGGACAGCTCTAAGTACAGGTGTGCATGCACCTAATATGCACTGCGATCGCTCAAACCACATTCAGAGATAAACTGGGCCACATCTGAGTTCTTAATCGTTCATGCCTTCTTGTAAATTCTGTGTAAAATACAAACATATAGTTGTTTGATTGTTATTAATGACCGTCTTTGTCATCTGTAATACGGAGACAGCAGATTTCAACATGGTTAGAAAAAGTAAAAATGTGCATCCAGCACATAAGTCAGTTATGAAATTCAAGCCCACCTCAGAGCATCTCTCTTGCCGGGCAGCAGGAGAGACACTCCGTGCAGGTAAAACATGAGGGTCATGTTGTCTGATACAGGAGTTTAGTGTGGCACTGAACAAAAGTACAAAAACAACCAGTAGTTTGGGGGTTTTTATGCATCTAGAGTGGGTAAGTGAGATCCGATCACAAGTAGTCACTTGAGACGCATTGTAATGCCAGGCGTGAACTCACATACTCACGAGCTGTCCACTTGTGATCGGATCACCCAGGATGCACGTAAATACCAGGAGTAAATGTCCACATTATGTGGATACAGCAGCAGAGGAGATGCAGGTTAATAACCTTACTCTCTATTATAAACAATTTTCATTTGCTATGTTGCTGACAAAATTAATTAGCTGGTCATCCTGTAATTAATTCGCTCAGCTGCAGCAGCTTTAAGAACACAAGCATTAAAATATAAATAAATAAATTAAACAGTGAAGCAACAGTTCCTGAAAGGACGAGAACCTTGTGTCACCGGTATAATCCACATTTGTGAACAAGTAAAAGACTATGTGTGTGTGCTTTTAGACAATTAAAACTACAGAATTAAACTGACCCTGTAAAACTGCTGTAAATCTAAACCTCTAGTGACTTATTGCTTTAATGAAACAGTGATATGGGATTTATTCAAAAAATAAATATCAAGCAGAAGCAGTTAAGATTTGTAGCGTGTTAGCTAGTTGGCTGATAAGCTAAATTGGCTAAGTTTTAAAAAGAAGCAACTTCTCTCATTTTGACAAATAATGTTGAGTAGAAAAGGCCACAAGATTAATTGTCATATATTCACATATCCTCTTCTTGCATAATATAGTGTCACGATTACCCACTTTACGAGCTGAATATCTGTTTACTTCTACAGTAATTTACCTCACTTACAAACGTAGTGATTCATCCTAAAGTTACTTAATTCACTTCTCACAGTTAGCTTGTTACATATTAATAGTAATGACTGTTTGTTTTGTAAATAGTGTTTTTTTTTTAGCATTTTGATGATCACCTCAGTGTCTTAGATAACAGTTAGCAATGTTAGCTAGCTAGCAAGCATCATCATCCTCATTCGAACTTGACAGAAACAAATACCATCTCTGGTTTGGTTTAAATAAACACTGAATTCAGCACGTTAGATGTGAAAATATCACTGGGTGAGGAGCGAGAGGGAGGTCAGACATCAGAAATGCAGGAGGGAGAAATGGGGGTGTACAGCCAGAGCATTTTCTACCTCTGTGAATTAAGGCCAAACAACCAGAACTGGTGACTGTTGGAGCAGTGGACAGTTGAGCCATGATGTTTGATTTTGTTTCTGTTGAGAGTGAAGATGGCAATGCTAGCTAGCTAATGTTGGTTAGGGTTCTCCAAGACACTAATCAAATTGCTCCAAAACACTACATATAAAATGCACAGTAAATATTAAGTAACAGAAAGTAAAACGGACATACATCACACTACACTGTGCAAGTAGAGAATAACACAGACATGAAATATAACGCTGTTACAGTCACAACAATGTGCAACAACCAAGCTGATGAGAACCAGAACAATTTGTTTTCTAGATCTTTTTTTTTTTTTTGACGTTGCTTCCTGTTTCATATTTCTACTAAAGGCTTCCATCTGCCATGTCATTACATTTTTGATCAGTCACCCAGTTTGATACTTAAAAAACTGACTGCTTTAAAACACAACACTGTACGAGAAGAGAAAATTGTGCTACGGATAACAGACTTGTGTGTGTACAGTGTGTATTTGTGTAGTTGCATGTGAACAGTATCACCCTAGTGAATCCTACAGAGGTGCACAGAAACTCTCACGAGAAAGAACACAACAAGCTGTCTCTTTGTTTTGGCTTCAGGACAAAGGACGTGTGGTAGAAAGGTAGGTACTCAGCATGTAGTCCGACAGGGTTGACCTTCGATCTCAAGGCCTCACATCTGCCCAAAGAGGATGGAGCAGAGCAGGAAGATGGCATAGAGGAACATCAGACCCAGACCCAGCCGCCGATCCAGCTTCCAATGGTTCAGATGAACACTCATCACCTGAAAGCAGAGAGACGAGCAGACAGTGGTGAACCGAAAGCCTTGTTCTGTTTGGATAAATCTGTAGTAAATAAAAAGGGTGAACATGTAGTAGAGCAAGACTGATTTTTAATGTCTTGAACTGAATTAAAATCCACCTGTACGGAGTTATTTTCCAAACTGATATTAAAACAATTATGCAACATGTAGTATGTCACGTTTCCTCACCGTCAGAAACACAGATGCCAGCAGCAGGATGACAGAATACACTAGTCCTTTATTATTTATGGAGACCTGTGGAGGGAAAAAAAAAAACCAGATGACAGTTTTATCAAACAACAGTGAGAACACAAAATCTGGGTTTTAATCTCTCACACACATGCAGGCATTGTCAGACCAGGGAAGTCACAGACAAAAAGGAAAAAGGGAGATAAAGTGTGCGCATACTGATGATCCATGGTCCACCACAAGGGTACGCAAAGCCCAGGGGAAACCCAAACCCAGCAGGATGTCAAAGATATTGCTGCCTATGGAGTTAGACACCGCCATGTCCCCCATGCCTGGAAAGAGATGGGAAAAGTGACAGAGCAATGCTGAGTTGAAGCACTTGCGCCACAAAGAGAGAACAGGAAAAAGACATTTTTACGCTTTTTTACCTTGTCGAGCTACAATCAGACTTGCCATGCAGTCTGGCACACTGGTCCCTGCTGCCAGGAAGGTTATGCCCATGATGTAGTCTGGGATGTCTAGTGTGTAGCTAATGATGGTGACCTGAAACATCAAAGTCAAAGATAGCAATATCTTCACATTTTCATAATCATTTACAAAATACACAAAGGAAGCAAATACCAATGCTGCACATGCCACCACACATACCAATGTACAGATAACATCTACCTGCAGTAGATTAGAAATTATAACTGTACTGTTTCAGTAGAGCAGCAGCCACCTGAAGCATCATGCACATGTTCAGTTTTTGTTGTTTCAGAGTTGGAGCTCTCTGTCTGTCTGTCTGTCTGTCTGCCTGCTTACCATCCACACCATGAGGTAGGAGAAGATGGCAATCCACAGGGTGGAGGCCACAAAGGTGACCATGAACCAGCGGTGCCAGCGTGGCAGAATACAGTTAGGCACAGTGCAGTAGAGCAGGAGGCCCAGAGGCCACGTGATCACCCACTTCACCCGCGCACAGCAGCTTCCTGTGAAGAGCAGGAGGTCAGTCAGGAGGGCACAGGGTACAGTTGTAGTTTTTAATCAATCAAGTATTTAAAGGGCTTTTGTCAACCAAAGATTTGCTATAACACCAAAACATTTCAGGCACAGTTTCCAGCAGCTTTTAGCTAACCAAAATAAAAAGTCAAGTGCCAAATTATTGACTAGTGAGTCATTAGTGTTTGCTCAACTAAGAAGATTTCAGGGGCTTTCCAACTGCAAGAAACTCTTCTAAATGACTGTTTTAGTTTAAGTGATCTTACAACTACCACAGCTATGAAGTTCATTAATTGGTGGCCAAGGCCGTGAGTCGTCTGCTGTGGCTGTGGGTTCAACTTCCGCCTTTGGCCCGTTGCTCCATTGTCAAACCCCACTCTCTCTTTACTGTCCCCACTTCAGCTGTCCTATCCATTTAACACACACAAGCCCCCCCCCCAAAAAAAAAGCTTCTGAACTTCTTTAAATGATAACAGCCTGAAGTACCATTTATTTAATTTAGTTTTAGTTAATTTAGTTTGTAAAGGACAATTACAGAAAAAAACACTGACAGTTGCAAAAGCAGTGTCCAATGTACTGCACATCTGTTTATAGCTAAAACTAATTTCCAAGCTAATTGAGAACAGGAACCACCACCAACAACCATCCATGACAGCACACAAACAAACATACAAACAGATAAATAAAAACAAGAACATAAAACACCAGGAAACAAAAAAACAAAAAACAAAAAAAAACATCAGGAACTCAAGTATACAAATAACACCAAGTTGATTCCATGATTACAGTTTTGGCCAAGTTTTAACTGGGATTGGACCTTTGTAGAAAAACATTTTAAAATTCTGAGTCTGCTTTAAACTGGCAGGCAGATTATTCCAAAGGGTTGTACCTTTGATTGAGAATGCAGTTTGTGCAAAGGAGGTCTTGCAGGTGTTAGTGACAATATAGTCAAGTCTAGTTTTGAATGTACTAAAATGGGGCTCGATGGTTGAGACATTTAAATGCAAGTGTGAGGTCAGAGTTATTACAATTATTTAAAATACCGCAATGATAAAATCTTGGTGGTTTCCTGTCCAGAACTTTGATAGCTTGGTTGCAGAGGGATGTTAGTGGTTTAATGATGGAGGCTGATGACCAAGAACTATACTAAGGTTAAAATTGTACTCAACAGTAAGCAGTGTCTGATTTTTCTGAAGGTTATAAGACTGGTCCCAAAAGTTCTATCTAACTTTTTAATGTGTTTGTCAAAACCTTAACTGAGAGTTCAAAACATTTCCAAGAAATCCTGTACCGTCTCTAGTTCAGAATCTCTCATGCTCACTTTAAACGTGTCTGTAATTGGGAGCCTTTTGATTGTGAAACACTTAAGAGAGTTTTTTTTAACATTGAGTGTTAAGCAGAAGTGTCAAGTCGTTGATGTCAAGTCACCAACGTTCCCAAGCAGTCTGTGGTTTGGCAGACAGTGGGTGTTTTTGCTGCCACAAAAATAACAATATCATCAGCTGACATTCATAACCAAACTCCTGTGCAACATTCAGAGATTTCATTAATATATAAGCGAAACAACAAACGTCCAAGCACCCGTTTTACTTTCATAACATTTAGATTTAATATGAACAATGGCGGCCTCCTATATAAATAATAAACCACAATTTTGCTTGAGATGACAAATTAAATATAGTTTATTTGGATACCCTATTAGTTACTATTACGTAAATAATAGGGTATCCACATTAACGAAATTTAATAAAAGTTTTCTACTTTGAGAATTTCTAACAAGGTTTTGTTCAAAATACCAATATCCATCAAAACAACAAATCATTGCAGGTTAAATCTGCCTTCCACTTTAAGGCTGTTAGTACTGGATCTTCCTCACCTGGTATGCGCAAGGGACTGAAAATCCCATCTTCGTCATCCTCCTCCTCCTCTGGCTGGGACACCTCCGCCCCCGGCTTGTCTCCTGACTCTACGTCTCCTACCCCGGGTCCCCTGCCTCCGTTCTCCAGACTGCAGGAGCCCGTCCTCTTCAGGCTGTTGCTGGCTGACCCTCCTCGTGACCCGGGACCGGCCTCGCCGTCCCGCTGGTTCTTCGAGCTCTGGATCAGCCTCTGCCTCTGTCAGAGGAGAGTGGGAAGTGTTACTGCAGAGCTCTGAGAGGATGTGTGTTATAATTTGTGACATGTGCGTCAAATACCTCGCTGATGAGCACACGTCCTGCCATCGAGAGCCTGGTGCGAGGGGAGAAGTGTGGGGTGATCATAATACGCAGGCCGGCCTCAGAGAAGGACAGTTTGTGGGGGTTGAGGATGAGAAGCTCATCCACCATGATGACTGGAGGAGGCTCCTGACCAGGGGTTTGGCCTGTGAGGAGATTTTTATATTTGATTCATGTTTCTGAGAGCAGTGAACAGACACAAAGCAGCAAAGACGACAGGATTATTCTCATGTCTTCTGACCTTTGTTGAGGAGCACCATGGAGGTGTTGCAGGCGGAGGCATCCTCTCCCATCTTGTCATCTCTGTGATCATCTGACCCGGGGCAGCACGGCCTCGTGCTCCTGAGCTGACGCATCACAAACGCCATAAGCTGGGAATTGAACCTGCAACCAATCAGATATCGTTAGCTGACATCCATGTACTGTATACAATAAACAATAAACAGATACAATATACAATAATAATAATACAATAATACAATAAACACAGTTTGTCCTTGGACTGATGAGGACTATTAGTCTTTTAATAAACTTACTTCATGATTATAATGTAGACTCCATACATGGTCATGAGGAGCAGCGACTCCCACCTGCCCAGCAAGAAGCACAGAAACATAGATACATAAACTCTGTGTTAGAATTCATACAGCATGTCTGCACTTCTGTAAACTACATTTTTAAAAGTAAAAAAAAAATTCTGGTGATCCATTTTCAAATGTATAAATAGTTTTCTGTATTTGTAATTTCAGAACATATAATCTGTGAAAGCAGGTGAAAAAAAAGTTTTGGCAGGTGAAAAGCTACATTAGGCTGAAATGCAACATTATTTAAAATTTACCTATATGAAAACATGAATGCTTTTAGTCCTAGTCCACTTCACCCTCTTGTGGCCAAAATGAGTAACAAAAAACTAAAAGAATGATAATTAAATCTAATAATTCAATCTCCATTATTCACTTTATTTTATATCACTTCTTTCTTTTATCTTTTCTCATATCACTCCATTCTTTCTGATTAAAATGTAAAGAAGTAAAATTTCAATCCTATAATATCTAGGGGTGCAACGGATAAAAAAAACCTCACGATTCGGATCGTATCACGGTTTTGAGTCACGGATCAGATCATTTTTCGGATCAGCAAAAAAGAAAAAAAATGGTGGGATTAGGGTTAAATTATTTTAAAAATGCACTTGGCTTTGATCTTTGTCTGTCTGTAATTATCACCATAGTTATGTAATGTAATAATAATGATAATAGTAATGATAATGGTAATAATATTAAAATCTTCAATCGTATACAGTAGGCTACTGTTCTATGTATATACATACATTAGATCATTATACACTGCACAGTATAATACACAACTACGCTCTGTAGTCTGGCTCAATGTCCCGCCTACAGCACATCTGATTGGTTAGAAGTTACGGGTAATCAATCAGCACAGACACACTGTGTCACAGACAGAGTGAGACAGCTGCACTGCACCGGTGAGCAGAGAGGAGCTCTGTAGAAGTTAAGACAGATGATATCACCAAAGTTTCAATAATTATCACAGTGGTATGATCTGTTTCTTTGACGACAGCATAGTTACATCAGTGAAAAAAGTCAGGGCCTGGATTTCACTCAAGACGATGTGACGGCTTTTAAATCAGTCGCTGTTCTCAGAGATGCGCTGCACGCAGCAGCATGTGTGTTTTCACCGCAACTCTGCATTGAGATTTCGGGTATTATAACTTATACAAAAGTAACAGTGACAGTGAAACTATGTTGCTCACACGTAGACCGCGGATCACATGCGTGCCGAACCGTGGAAGGCGAACCGTACGAAACACGGACCAACTGTGATCCGTTGCACCTCTAATAATATCGTAAAGTCTCTGAAAACGTATTATATATCAGTATGTAAAAGGACCAACGTGTAGGATTTAGCTGCATCTAGTTGTGAGGTTGTAGACTGCAACTAATTGAAAACCGCTTGCCTCACTATCCTCCTTCAAGCATGCAGGAGAAACTACGGTGGCAGCAAAACTCAGAAAATTCATAAGGCCATAACTACAGCCAGTGTTTGGTTTGTCCGTTCAGGGCTACTGTAGACAATGTAGATGGTAGTGCAATATGGCTAATGCCATGAACGCCCTCATTCTAAGGTAACAAAAACACAACGATCCATATCTTCAGGTGTTTATACACAAATGAAAACATACTTATGAATATTATATTCCATTTATGCCACATTTGGCCAACACACTGGATGTTTAAAGGCTCTGAAAACCTATTTTCTCTCTGAGTATTAATATGAACAATATGTGCCCCTTCAAACAACCTATTTTCTTCCACATATTATGTTTGTTTATTTCACTTGAGATTTTTTGTATTTGTGTATTTTTCTTTTTTTTAAATTTTTTTTTTAAATCTCTGCTTTTCACACTGGTTTGAAGTAGACGTGGCTAAGTTTGAAAAAAGTGACATTTCTGTGCACCAATCAGAATTTAAGAAGTGTGATGAGTGTGTTTTTGGGTTGTTTTCTGGTGTTGCAGCACTTTCAGTCAAATCCAATCAAACCAAATCAGCACAATGAAGCAGATCAGTTGAGTTTTGAATGTTAAAATCCTATTAAAAATAACTGAGATCCCCCCCATTACCATAAATACATTAACTTTGTTTGTTAAAAATTTTGTCAAGGATATCGAATGTTGGAGAGAAATACCAAGTTTCCTGAGGCTATAAGCTGGACTCCCTGCTTATAAACTGCCTTTAGGAGAGCTTGGTCATATTTATCCTCATGAAATACAAATACGGCACTGAGGGCACTGGATAGATGAGCACTGCTGCACACGTGCAGACTCACATCTCAGAATGATCTCAGTGAATCTGCAAAGCAGCTGAAACACAAATCTGACTAAAGTGTATTGAGAAGAAGAGTGGTGAGGTGAAATACACCAGGACAGCCTCGCCTTGGCACGCTAAAATTCAATAAACAGTCTGCCATATATCACTGATGAATCCACTGCACTCCACTACAGCCAACATTAAGCCCATGAATAAATCTACTCTTCCATTAAAACCAGTGACATAGACAACAATGGAAACCCTTTTTTAGTACAAAAGGGTCAACAGAATAGAAAACAGGTGGATAAGATGCTAAAAAAAAGCATCAAGAGCACAAAATGAGCCTATGAGTTTGTTGAGAACAAAAATCTACACAAAAGAAATCAGTCGAACAACTAAAATCAATCCAAAGTCTCAAAATCACTGATCACATATTAAGTGGCGGCTGCCCCTGTGATGACACACACCTCCTCCAAAATGAGCCACGGCTGACTGGAAAAGCATATGCAGATGTTTTGTTATTTGCTGAGCACAAATCAGGAACCAAAATCGATTTGACGTGTCCCACAATCACTGATTGTTGACCTTGTTGACACGCTCATCTTCATGATTGTAATAACAGTCATTTGAGGGAGAGCTTGTTGACACCAATCAGAGCGTGAGAGGAGAGAGATGAATTTGTAGATCTGTGTCGACATGAATACAGATATCTACTTGAGGAGTCTATGGAAATATGATCATATAATGAGCTCTGTCAGTGCTGCAGTGGGAGAAGAAGTATTCTGATCTTTTACTTAAAGCTGCAGTGGGAAATATTATTTAATCATAATTTTGGTTGAACTGACTAATTTCATTTTAAAAATGTGACAAACAATATTTAATTGCAAGATAAAAAAATGTATCTGTAAACAACTGCCCCCTCTGTATTTAGCTATCAAATAAACTACTGACTATAACGGTATGAAATATATATAGTGGAGTAAAAAAGTAATAATATTTATCTCTGAAATGTAGTGGAGCAGAAGTATAAGGTAGCAGAAAATAGAAATAAAAATAATGGTACCTAAAAATTGTGCTTTAGTACAGCACTTGAGTAAATGTACTAAGTTAATTTAATAAATATGAATAATAATAGTTAAGTTAATAGCAAAATCAAAAAATTATTAAATTATTATTATAATTTATCAGATCATTTTAATGGATTTTTATTAGCTAACTGTGGCATTGTCTTTTTTTATGATGTCGTTTTTTTTCATTTTCTTGTTTTTATATTTGGCTTGATGGCATAATAAATGAAGGTTGTGCCTCAGTGATTTCTCAAGTATAAATAAACGTTGAATGAATGAATGAATGAGTTACTTTACACGACTACAATAGTGATTATTATGCGGAGTCATATACATTCATTACATTTTTACTGAAATAGTAAAACTATAACTTTTGCTGTTGTACGGTTTTGTACAGCAAATAACTGTGAAAACAGTGTAAAATATCTTCTTATGTTCGACTCCAACATGAGATTCAAGCATTCGTAAAACAACAACTTTTTTTTAAGGCACAAGTACGAACAGAATTCAAGGTATGTGAACTCACCAGACGACTGTGGCATCATAGATAACCTAAAGTGAGGAAAAAATAGATTCTTCAGAACACAATCTGGAGGAATAAAAGCTTGACACGTTTAATTATTTTAATGAAAAGTACGTCTTACCATGATGAGAGTCAGCACAGAGAGGATGTAGTAGAAGGAATCTCTGAACAGGGACCACCATGTCAGAAATACCGTCTGTGAAGAAAAGTTATAAATGTCAATGTTCAATCACTCAGGAACGACTGTGTGTAAGATGTTTCTTCCTACCTGTCCCGCAAAGATCCCACTCAGGCCGATGATGACCAGGATGTTGAAGACAGCTGAGCCGACGATCGTGCCGACTCCGACGTCTCCTTTAGTGATGAAGACGCCTGAAGGACAGAGGGGAGGAAGTCAAATCTGACTTTGTTTGGTTTCAGGTTTGATAAACCCCCTGCAGTCTGTCATCTTCTATCAGCTTCTATTTTCTGTTTTTTTTTATTCACACCATCCAGCTCTAACCTCCAAGAAAATATCTAAAAGAAATAAGGATAAGAAAAATCTCTTTGGAGGTTCTAAATTAAACTCTGCTGACATCTCCTGGATGATTTTGTCACCGCTGAGGCTGGGAGGACTCCTCTGCATTTCTCTGATAAAATGTTGATGATAAGAGAAAACCAATCTTGGCATCCTTTCCTAACACTGCCAAAACTAACTGTTACTTTTCCTTGATTGGCTGAGCTACTAACCAATGAGAGAGGTAAAAAGCTCTGGAGCAGAGCTTCCTGCAGCCATAAATGTCGCCCCGGCCACATCTTCACTGAGCTGCAGGTTCTGAAAGATGTAAAAAGAAACAAACCAGAATAAAATAAGATTAATCAAATAATGACCTGTTAAATTAAGAAAATTATCTCTATTGTTGGCTAGAAAGGTTTTAATGACAGAGAGGGCTGGAGATGATACTCTTCTGTTCAATTGTGGAAATCTCTGATATCTGATGGTGTGCTCTCTAGTAAAGCTGAGATATTGTATTGACGGGAGAAAGCCCTTTTTAAGAAAATGGGAGAAACCAGTGAATCAAGGCTGGGCTGAGGGATTGTTTGTCTGAAGATGTATAACTCCATACTCATAAATAAACTCTCCTAGCTTTACAATAACCCTTAAGCTGTCCAAACCTTTCCACCTGTAGTGATAGCTAACCTGCTGATTGCTAACTGTAGTGTCTGCTAACAGTGGCTAATGGGAGCAGTAACTAACAGTAGCGGTGTATACCAGTAGCTAACAGTAGTGTTAGCTAACAGTTACAAACGGCAGTGTTCACTAACAGTAGCCAACAGTAGTCTTTGCCAGCAGTAACCGATTGTAGTGGAGGCCAGCAGTAGCTAATGGTAGTTTTATCCAACAGTGGCGTTAGTTAACTTGTTTAATCCGTATGGCTGCTCTTTTGCTGCTTTCACACAATGGATGCCTGATACAGGGGTGGAGACTTGTAAAATTCTCTACAGATGTTACAAATACCTCTAACTCATCTGTCTGGAAGGAAGTGCTTGTTTTTGATTTTTGTTTGTTTAAGTATGTTTCAATGATAAAAAGCCAACAGTAACAAAGTTGTTTAGCACAGCAAGCAGTGAGTAGTGTTGGTTGCTAGGTAACAGTACACAAATGTTGATAAGAAATGTTGGATTGAGTATTTAGGATTTCCTAACCTGAGATAAGATGGTAAAGTAAGATAAAATATGATTTTTTTTAAAGTTAGTTAGGACAGGATATTTGACTTAGGAAATGTTCTTTTGCAATGGCTTTTTTTCCTAAATCAGGTCCTAACCCTGATTACCATGGTTACTGAACAATAAAGATAGGATCTGTAAGTTAGGAAATTTCTGTAATACAGGCCCTGGTGAGTAGATGAATGCCGTCTGTGGTTTCCTGGACCTGTTATGAAAATACTCTGTGACTGTTTATGGTACTGATTTGTTATTTTCTTTTTCAAAGTCAAAATCAATAAAAAAGAAATGGAAAATAAGAAAAACAGACAATTATATCTGAAGGCTGTTTGGTGCCGTTTCCTCACCTCAGATATTTTCTCAAGGGAGGGGACAAAGTAGTCATCACAGACGATGGCCAGGGCGTAGAACATGTAGATGGCCTGGAGACAGAGTGGAGGGACACACACACAATTTGCCTTTTATCAAATAAATTAGCGATGCAACCCTTGGGTGCTAATATATGTTGCTTGTAATGATGCCAGATCTTAGTTTGATGAGTCAAGGATATAAATAAAGAGAAACATGCAGATTTCAGGAAAGACTGATGACTGAAGTACTTACACAGAGCGCGTGCAGAATCACAGCTCCCTTCTTCCTCTGCTCCTTGGTAAAGATGTCCTCTGGAAACTCATGGATCGCTGCGAGAGGGATAGAGATGATGATAAACATGTTCTCTGCTAAAACATACATTTCATTTCTCACTCAAACACAGCCACATTTTGTAGGCTGCAACAAGACGGTACGAGAGAGGAAAAAATAAAATGCACTTACGATATTAGCTAAACCATTTAAAATACCATCATGTTTCAGTCACTGTACAACTTCATCTGGGCTTTTTACAAATATGTGTAGCCATACCTCTATGGTATCAACAGCTAATGGGAGGCATCACATGACCCAGATAATAACATAACAATTGAAACACAAAATAACATGATAACCAGAAACATGCAGAAAAATGAAAATAATAAGTTCTATACATCATAAATGGAGTATAAATATCCATATATAAATTTTAAACATAAGCTGTGAGAAAACCAGGGAGGCCTAGGCAGAAAAATAAATCATTACAAAGAAATAAAAGTATTATGACATACCAGAGTACTAACAAATACTAATGACGACGCTATTCTGTCTATTAAACTGCTACTTCCTGCCCTAGAAGTATTTTGGATTTAGTCCTGATGATAAAGGTCAGCTAACAAACACTGCAGAATACCAAATGGCCAGAGTAGCATAGTGAGTGTGTACTTAAGCGAGCATGAGAGCAGGCGAGTGACAGACTGATTAGCGTCTATGGTGGCAGAGTGACAGTCATTGTACAATGCAGTGAACTTGTTGGTCTGGAAGTGTATAGCAACAGTGCTGTAAATGTGCCGTGTGGGTTTGAGTCTGTCAGTGAATAAAAGCTGCAGCCTCTCACACCAAAGCAGAGTTCCTGTGTGCGTGTTGTTTGCCAGTGTGGAGAACAGTAGAGTTGTGCCATTTTACACAAGTTTTACTTGATCTGGTGTTTATATTTATGTAATATCACACGAGAAAGAGGCCTGTTGAACTGAATATCATCACGGCTATGATTCGGTAGTAGGCACAAGGCCGCAGGCCAAGTGCAGTAGATAATGTGATGATTTTCAGTCCAACAGCACAACCTTGAGTGTGACATTACTTTCATACAAAAGTTAAATTATGACATTTATTACTTAACAGGAATAATTGACAGGAGATTCTTTGTTTATTTACTCATTTATTTGGCTCTGCTAACACTAATAGTTCAGCAACGGGACTGGGACTGGGCTGTTGCCTAGCAACACATAAATATGTTCCTGCACACTAGCGTTAGCTTACATAAAAGCTTGATCCACAAAACTGCCTCCAGACTGTATTGAACTTGTTCTTTTTAACAAACAGATTGTTAATGTTTATGTTTTTGAGACGCGGACCAAACAAACACCACAGGTTCTCCTACACGCTTGGAAGCTGAGAGTGAGGCAAGGAATTTGTACCTGCAAGCTCACCCCTAAATGCCACTAAATCTTACATGCACATAGTCCTTTAAGTTTAGGTTAAAACATGTATTACATAATTTAATTAAAGTCTATTGCATGTGACATTTTTAAATTATTATATTATTATTGGTTTCTGTCTAATTTTTAGTCTTTAAAATCCTTAATTACATCCTGTCATTTCAAAATCAACTCAAAGTCATAAAGAACAGAAGTCATGAGTATAATTTTGTTTTCATCATGCAAGGCTTAATTTGAGACACCACTTCTCCCAGACATGGTACAACCACAACATCATGCAGCAGACACTGTTTCTGTTGCACTGCAGAGTGAGACAGGAAGTGAAACTGGCAGCTGGTTCCTGTCCTTCCTCAAGTGTAAAAGAAAAAAAACTGTTAATGACAGCTTAGCTTCCCTCTGTTCCCTCGACATTACAAAAGAGAGCCTCAAGAGTGTGGTGCAGCTCCAATTTACAACTCTGAGCCGAGCTGGATGAATTCAAACTACTGGGGAGCGTGGAGCTATTTATAGCTCTTCTGCTCTGTGAGACAACTGCGGGTCGACAGGCACACAATGAGCACGGTGCAGCGTACGTCGTGACGGCTGCATGGAAACTGAACAACAGACTGCTATGGATTAAGACAGGGTCCCTTGTGATCGGGGATATGAGATTTGATCTTTGACACTGATGTGTCAGAGAGAGACAGAGGGGAAGAGGAGGCCATATGGTCCTGAGGAGGGGACAGTGATTTGGCTATGTTCACTTAGAAAATGTAAATGTTTGTGCAGTGGTGTTTACACATTTGTGTCTGTGCCAGAGCTCACTGCCTGCCTGGATGCTTGTTGTGCCATAAATACTTTGTGCATCATTTGAGAGCTGAACTTGGAGTTAAAGTGAGTTTCTAAAGGTTAGCAGGGTGTTATGTCTCTGTTTTCTGTATGCCAGTTGTTATTTCATGACAGGGCTCATCCACTAAATCATCCAGGCTTAGCATGTAAACTTTCTGTCATCTTTACTGCATGAAAGACAGAGCCAGAATGTGAAGCTGGGCTGCGTGTGTCTTCTCGAAAGCGGCCCATCAGGCTGATCAGCTGTTGGACATCTATGCTTTCTCTGTGGCTTTATATCTGCCACCTTCTTCATCTCCTCCTCTTCCTCTTTGGAAGTCTTCGTGTCTCCTTCCTGCCCCAGACTCTCAGGTTATTCTGTCGGCTGCAACATGTAGCTCAGATGGATGCTTTTGAGGAGTTGCTCTGGTGAAGGCAGTTGCTATGGCGACCCTCTCCCTGGGGGCTGCTTTTTTTTTTTTTTTTTTTCATGGGTGGCAGTAGGAAGCCAAAGGCAAGGCAATTGCATGAACAGTGAGAAAGGGGGAGGTGAATATGTGTTTCCCATGGTTAGGGTTTATAAAAAATGAAAAAAGAGAAGTGACAGCAGCTCTGGACTGCAATTTCTAAAAATATTTATTTTTCCTTACGAACCCTCAGGAGAGGTCTGAGAGAGCGAGGGAGGGGGCAGAACAACGCCATAGAGACAGGATCAGCGGACTGGTTTGCTGCTGGACAGGAATGTGCTTTGCCAGGACTTCACTTGTGTTGTGGTTTCACAACACCAGACCACAAACTGAAACATCCATGTTAAAGATGATCGCACATCTGCAACTTCCTGAATCAGGGATTTAAGCCAGATGTGCCATCCGCTTGATAAACTCAGTAGTTTTGTAATCAGAGGTCGAGCAGTGAGTCTCAGAAAGATTTGGGCTCCAGTGTTGATGTGATGTTACTCTGACAATACAAGAGTGTTTGTACTCAGACCTCTAACATCACTTCTCTCGGTGTCCTTTTAGTGCCAGAATTGCAAAACGCTCCCACAGCTCCGTCACCTCTCATCCAGTTCTGTTTGTCACAGTTTTCACATGTCTTTGTTTCATTTGATTAGACAGCTTGATTAATCACCAGTAGAGAAATTAATTTGCCACCAAATCAACTCACTAACAATACAGACACTGCATTCACAATACACAACAATAAAATAGCGGCATTGAGACCATTCCTACAGTAGCTGAAGTATTCTTACACTCTCCACAAGCATTAATAGCTCCATTTAAGCTTCTTATATTTACTGCACACAAACTGTTGCAGTAAATCATAAAGGACATCATTCCTGGTGCAACAGGAAGCAGACAGAGGGTAAACGTGAAGTTTTAATGATCTACAATTTATTTAACTCTATATACCAAAAGTTATCTAAAAGATCCAGAACACTGGATCTATCACTTCGATACTGGCCAAAATCAATGGGAAGAAAGTATATTTTGATATGATTTAAGAGCATCAGAGAGTGTCACAGAGTAACATAGATGAGCAGCGTGTATTTCATGAACAGTAGCCAGAATGTGAGTTGAGTGTGTAAGAGTTAATTAATGTGTTTCTGAAATTTATTTAAATTTCATGTTGAATGTTTGAATGGTGCTGATCATCAAAATGCTGCTAAAGGTTCTGTGTGTGGAAAAGTTTAAATAAAAAGAAGCAGCAGAATTGCATAATTGAGTCAATTACATATTTGTTTCACAGTTTGAGCATGATGTTTTTTAGATAGCTAGGTACTAGCAAAGTATTTAAGTATTTATTTTAGTTTTTATGTCTAGGACTTTAAGCTGCCATTTCTTATTGCCTATCTGTAAACTATCAGATGTTGTAGATTTCTGCTGTAAAGCAATGATTGTCACTTGTTTGCTTGCTTAGGTGAACCTGATGAATAAAAGACAAAACAGAAAATAATTGATGGAAAAAGGGACACTGAACAACAATTTTATACTATATGAAACTCTGCAGGATTATAAAAGCCAGGAGGTACGTGTTATAATGAGACACAAAAAGCAAATTGTAAATTTACCTTAATGCATCAGCTTTTAGTCTTAACACATTGAGTGTCTGCTATTTATTACCTTTTAGTCGAGTCAACTTCAACACTTACAGCAATTATAAAACACTGTTACCTGTTTCAAACTGCAGCAGAGCATCAACAAGGAACAGGTTTATTTTGGTGTAACTCTGATCAAATAATAATGACAGACAACAATTCTAGCCTTAAGTCTAAATTGTAAATGCAGCATTGAAAAAATAAAAAAGGGCACATTTGTCTGTCTTTCTTGAACCAAAATATGTTTATGTTTCAGTGTTATGATTGCTGAGTGTTGCACAGAGTACAGATGACAGATCCTGTCTTATATGTCTATTTTATCTGAGCCCAGATCAATAAAGCCTGTGCAGCAGTCAGATTAGACCTTCAAATATAAGGTCAGTGCCAAGCAAATTCTTCAGAAGGCATTAGAAGAGAAATCTCCACTAAGTGAAACCAGTGCTGATGTGAGCGGCTGAGCTCTCTATGAGTCAATCTGCTGCGGGGGGTTTCAGTGGAGCTGACTGAAGGGGCAGAGTAATGTCATCGATCTGAGAGTTTGCAGGGTGTCCTGGAGTCAAGCTACGCCATCGACTGGCACACAGAGTAAAGTCGTATCAGGCATGAACCAAACCAGGAGTATCGAGGACACACACTCATGCACACGCACACACACAGATATACACACACACAGACACAGACACAGACACACACACACACACACACACACACACACACACACACACACACAGACCCCTGTAACACGACTGCATTTTTCATGAGGAATCAAAAAATAAATATTTCATCCAGGTGTGTAATGTAAATTCAATTATGCATTTGTTGTTCTTTGATTTGCTTTCCTTTGAGGCAGTTTGAATACGACGCTGATGAAACGACAGCAGGGCTTCAAACCACACCAACCACCTCACCTATCAATAAAAACACTAAACATTATGTTATACCATTGTGACAGAAGCGAACAGGAAAAAAAAAAAACCTGCTTGGAGCGTAGCTTTATCTTTCAGCTTGTTCATCTTCGTCAGCTTGGTGGGTAAGGGACTAAAAGGTATAGTCAGAGGAAACATTCTCTCTTTAAAGGGATAGTTTGGACTATTTTAAGCGATAAGATATTTATCAGTATTAATGGTATTAACAAGGCTGAATGAGAAAATGTTTGAGGAGACACATTAACATGGGTTGTTTATTCTTCAGCCAGAGAAGGAGGTGACATTTTAACTGTCTGTCTGTGAACAGCAGGACGCTCCTGGCTAACATTAGCCTGAAGAGCTAGAAAGTTTACTGTTGATCGGAAGTATGGAAGTTGGAATTTCCGAGTTCCCAGTCGAAAATTTCAACTGGAACACCCTGTGAAATCAAATATCCGACTCGGAAAATCACAGGACCTTCATTAAATCCAACTCCAAAATATGGCTGCTCCACACATCAGCAGTAATGAAAGCTGTTCATTTGCACTTGTGTCTCATTATAACAGTCGTACACACAGTTACTGTCTGTAGACATGTAGCTACAGTGTTTTTATGTCCAAAAAAATTTAAAAAAAACAACAACACAGAATGTGTTGTTATCAAGCACAAAAAAGCTTTTTTCAACTTGTTGTACTGGAACGTGATCAACTCCAGTGTGAGGTCATTCCCAGCTCCCATTCACAGGTAAATGAAACACATCATAAGTACCTCATACTGCCTCACTTCACATATTTCTACCAATCCCTTTACTGACCATCAAGACTCACTCAGCCTTAACCTCGGCCTTCTATTGCTTAAATGTTGAGTCATTTTTGTGGGCAGAGAATGAAAACCAAATAATGGTCACATTAACTGCTGTTTGCTTTGTGTGGCATCCACAATCTGACTGCCCTGATAAGAGTCCAAGTCCATTTGAAGATAGTTTCTGTTGGATTATCTGCCAGCTTCTCTTTCCCATAAAAACCCTGAAAATATGGCCGGTGGAAAAATACTATTCTCAGCTGACTGTCGCTTGCCAAAATAAACAACATAACAATCCTCGACGACACACTCAGTACGAGCCATTTACTTCATTTACATCATTTGGATTCATCGCCCTCCACCCACCGCCCTCTCCTCGCGGTCTATTTATAGTTCTTTGCTTTGCACTTTTAATGCTTGAAAGACAGAATTGTCTGGGTTTCAAAATTTAGCATTCAGTTGCCTAGCAACAACGGTCTCCGAGGCTTGCCGGCTGAAGGCGGGTCGCACCACCGTCTCCATCTTGTTAAGCAGTGGGGGGATGAAAAAGAGAGAAACAAGAGCCTGGGGCTGGACGTTACTGTGCAATCCCCAAGATAATATCCCCCGAGGTCCAGGGCAGGCTTTTTAATCACACTACAGATTATGCAATCACTGTCAGACGGCCTGCTGAGGAAGAGGGCAGCAACCCGAGCCTGGAGCCACGCTCACTGCTGTGTCTTATACTACCTGTCCAGCCTTTTGTTCGCCTGCTTGTCTCCAGTGTATTACCACAGTGAAGCATCTACCCTGCTGTACGCTTGTGTCTTTGCAAGAGATAATGAGGGAGATCTGTTTGCAAAGCAGGAATTCAATAAAGGTTAAGTGTGTTATCAGGTAGCAAAACACAAATGGAGAGCAAATAGAGCACTGGTACAGAGAGAGAAAGAGAGACACTGAGACTCATTTTCTATCTCAAGTATGAAAAAAAAAAAACTCTAATGTAATATCACAGGAGGGGATGTGACAGCAGGACAGCAAGGTGCCTGTCATGTGTGAATTATTTGTAATGTCACTGAGCTTTGGAATTATTCTCCCACATTAGATTATCAGGGGCCAGAACTGTTTATTATATATCTATTTAAGATTTACTGAACAAAAATTAAAGCTATTAACATTAAACATGTTCTGCTGTGACGAATAAAATATATTTGAAAAGTGCTGGGAAGTCACATATGGAGTATTGGGGTCAAGCATAAGGGGAAAAGGAGAGACTGAAGATTTCTTTTAATTTTGCATTTCATTTGCATTTCAATAAAGTCGAAATGTCGAGAATAGGACCGAAATGTCGAGTATAAATTCGAACTGCCAAGAATAGTCCAAATGTCAAGAAAATTCCCCACTGTGGGACTAATAAAGGAATATCTTTACTTATCT
Organism: Lutjanus campechanus; assembly: GCA_027495735.1. Lineage (NCBI taxonomy): Eukaryota > Metazoa > Chordata > Actinopteri > Lutjaniformes > Lutjanidae > Lutjanus > Lutjanus campechanus. Next base: position 50,939 of record JAJHUR010073249.1, read on the forward strand.
TAAAAAAGTCGAAATATCAAGAATAAAGTTGAAATGTCACAAATAAGGCCAAGATGATGAGAATAAAGTCAAAATATGGAGATAGCAGCCATAAGAAGCAAAAAAAAATCATAGATGGAAGAGTTTTTGTTTTGTTTTTTTACTTTTTTTACTTTTGAAAATAGTCAAAATGGTTTGTTTTTCATATGCACGGCTTTAACACCGAAAGCTTGAAATTTCATTTTCATTCTCAAAATGCTAAATTTAAAAAAATCTTCCTCCGAACATTCTGTCCTTTTCCCTGGCCCTAACACTCTTTTATACCCAAGGCTCTGTGTCCCACTGTGTATTTTGCCACCACATGCAGACATCCTTGCATGCAGGGGATGGCAAGAAAGTGTGTCTTAATTAAATCTATTTTTAAAAGCTTAAAATGATTGATTGTGTGTGTATATTTTCAGGTTGCACACCTTCAGTGGGCAGGAGTAGACTTCAGGTGGTATTTAGGAGCAGGTCTGAACAGACCATTTGCATGGTGTATTATTAACAGAACTTGATTTGCATAAATTTCTGCGACAATAAGCTTGAAAATTTGTACTCTGGCTTCAATAATAAGTGTGCAGTTTGCATACAATACAGCATTGTGACTGGCAGCCTAATATTAGTACAGCCATAGAATAAATGCAAATGATCTGAAGATACAGAATAGTATTCTGTCAGGAAGGCAGAAGATTTTTCATTGTGCAGTCGTGTTATTTTATCTACTCTGTGCTAGTCTCTCCCCACACAACAATAAAGAGATTTCCTCTCCAATCTGAATTTTTAATAATAAAACTGTCAGCTATGATGAATGCGGTTCATGTCAGCCAGCCAGTTAATCAGCCTGGGAACCAGAGAAACAGAGGTCTGATTATGGCTGTTGATTGGCTGTGTGTTTCAGTAACTATTTCATGAAGAGCAGTTTGAATCTGTCCAAACTATTCAGGGTGCGACCAGACTCAGAAAAGAAAAGGAGAGTAACTTGGCGCCTGCTAAAGACAGACTACCTTAGAAAATTTCATCTGATGTTCGCTCTGGCAGCCTCCTCTCATGAGCGCCGTCTGTCTCCTTGAGTCTTTCAGTGCACAAGCTTGACACTGACTACACGCCCCTGACAGCTAACACAATGCTTTGTCCGCATGACCTTTCAGATCACCTGCAGGGGAGTGGCAGAAATCTCTGGTGCACTCCTCCTTCCCTGTTTACCTGCATACAACACACACATGCATGTATAAACCATTTCTGACTCCTTGAATTTTCAAAACACAGAGAGCCCAAATGAACCTATACGACGAAAAGCATGCTTGCCATTGGGTGTTTTAAATATGGCATACATACTGAGAGGTGTTTCTATTATTTTGTCCAAACCCATTTATATCAGCCAGAATAAGTTAAATAACAGGAACACCCATTTGTACAATACAACAGCACCACAAACTACATCCTCCAAAATGATCATTAAAATGAATCAACACTTCTCTACAACAACGAACATATCTTTATTGCAGAACTATGAGCATCTGTTAGCTGCTGTTAGCTTTAGCAAGGTGTACCTAATAAACTGGCAACTGAGTGCATGCCATGACTGCAATGTCTACTGAATTACGCTGCATACATTCCTACGACAAGTTACCTCAGTTTTCTCAGTGTTGAGAAAATAAAATATCACAATACACAGCAATATCGTGATATAATATTACATTAAGGTAATTTATTTGTCATTATACAACATGGGGTTGCTCAGTGAAATCAAAGATGTAGTCCATTCATGCTACACACAAATTGAACATATAAGCGTATACAGACAATTAAACCTAGAATAGAATAGGATAAAATATAAAATAAGTTAAAATAAAATAAATTATATAAAACAATACAATTATATATATATGTATATATATACATATATATATATATATATAGTTCCACTTTCTGCCATCTGGACGGAGGCACAGTGTTCCTAGCTTCGAGGTTTGTTACTGCCATTAACAATGAATTATAGTCCATTTTTTATGGTTGCACTTTGCACATTCTTCTACTTGAACTTTTTTCATTCATTGCACTGTGTAAATGTCTCTGTTGTTGCTAAATATGCGGTATGCTTCATGTAGTTATTGTTGACTGTGGTTTTATGTGTTTATGCTGCACCAGAACCTCTTTCTGGGGACTATATATATATATATATATATATATATATATATATATATATATATATATATATATATATATATATATATATATATATATATATACATATACATACATATATACTGATGATTATTTATTAAAAATCTCAGGCACTAATAGTCATCCCTACAATATTTCTAGAGGGATTTGGTCAAACATCAGCATCAGTGACTTTTGATCTTGTCCATATGGCCCAGTCCTATATACTGTTGGGTAGTTTAATCTATAATGATGTATCACATCCTATAAGATCATGACTATTTGGGAATTTTTGGTATTTTATTTTAGAGAAAATATGTATTTTGAAATATATATTGTATATCACAGCATAGCCTAAAAAAGAGACATTTATTTATTAGCCATATCGCCCAGGATATATCAGTATTATATCAATATCAAGACTAGATATTATCTTAGATTTTATATAGCGTGATACAGCATAAGTGTTGTCTCTTCCTGGACTCTTCTGGCTGTTCTATTATTTGTCTTCACTAACTTAGTCATTATATCAACATTATGTTAATATTTTGTGAAAGCACCAATAATAAACCCTACAATACTGTTGTAGTGCTGATTATGAGTTATTTGGTCAAAAATACTGTGATATTTGACTTTGCTTATATCTTGCAGCCCTAACATCAGGTATTGAATTTACTGCATATGTTACAAAACAGATGTTTCTGAGTGGTTATCTAATTTTTCTCAGTGTTGAGGAAATGTAAAATATCTAATTATATACTGATGTTGTGATATAAGATCATCCATACGGCCCATCTCTACGATGAATCAATCGGAGTGTTGCAGACAATCTGGGAGTCAGGAGTCAGTGTGCTGTTGTGACCTAGAAGAACAGACGGCATCTATCCAGATCCAGAAGTGTGACTCACCTGCTCGGGGCTGATCCAGGCTCTGATTGTCTGTCTTCTCCTGCATCAGCCTGCGAGTCCATCGCATCATCCCATCGTTCACGCCTGGCCGAAGCCCAGAAGACTCCGTCTCTGTTACAAAACAACACCAGGGTGATCTTAGTGCAAAACCAGCTGATACAATTGAAAGACCTCAAACACTCCATCCACTGAATGAAACCTCTGTGCTGTGACTCAACGCTGGACTAAAAACAGTTTTTATTATTGACTAACATGTGGCTTATTCTTCTGTTTGATTCATTCTTTAGTCAATAAAATGTAGAGCTGAACAATTTGATCGATCAACAGATTTTGATAATCTAGTCAAGTCAAATTCCATTTATACAGCCCAATATCAGAAATTACTGTTTGCCTTAGGGGGCTTTACTGTCTGCACAGTGTGTGAAACCCTCTGTTCTTTAGACCCTCGATACAGTGAGTCCCCCCCAAAAGTCCCCAAAAAATCCTTTCCACAGGGAAAAAATGATAAAAAACCTCAGGCAGAGCCACAGAGGATTTCCACTCCCAGGATGGACAGACGTACAACAGATTTCACATGTACAGAAAAGAACAATAAAATCACATTTAATACAGAATCTATTAATCACTGTCATCATTATTCAGGCAAAAAATCCCCAAATTACCTAGTTTTAGCATGTGTTGTGAGATTTGCTACTTTTCTTTGTTTGAAAGCAAGGAAAGCAAGGAAGCAAGGAAATTTAACTGACTGTGAAACAACCTCAATTTAATTGATACGGTACCTCTATATGACCTACAAAAGTCAACAAGACCATCAGCAAGAAATTCAGTCATTTCTATATAGTTATTCTTTATAACTGCCATCGGGTTGGATTCTAATTCAAATCATATGATTTCATCTGAAGTTGTATGTTACAGTGAAGAAAGAGGAGATTTTTATTTAGATCATTCTATTGTTGATTTAACATTTTGTGGTTATTACGGTGGAAACACTACTGCTTTTGTCCACAGGGGCCTCCAAAATCAATAAAATCAGTTAATCCACAAACTTATTTACAGCCTGAGTAAAATATAGATATACGACAATAAAAACATGAAAAAAAGACAAATCACAGTTTCCAAGACCCAAAGGTTAGGTCTTAAAATTGATTAAGGATTTGCTGCTTTTGGGGTTTTACACCATGAGTTGGACAAAACAAACGTCTTTTGTTGCACTGTTGTTTGATAAATGCTTTTAAATGATTAATCAGCTACGAAAACTGATTCATTTTCTGTTTGACTAATCATTTCAACTCTTTTTTCTGACTAAATGCAGCCAGAAGCTGTTTGACGAACAAAAAAAAAAGTTTTTTCAAAGAACCTCTGAACAATATGAACCAATGAACAATAATAATAGCCAAATAATCGCTCAAATTTCTTATTTTGATAGTTTGGTATTTTAATTACATGTTGACTTATTCTCAGAAAATCAACCAACTATTGTTACTGCCACAGTTACAATCCATGCTGTAATTGTCTCCAGAGTTATTTTTGACCCCACAGACTGTAGTTTCATGTTTCTGGCTCTGGGAGATAGCAGCTTGTTCAGTAATTCAGTCCATGCTGCCGTCAGCTGTCCTGAGCCATCAGCTCTGAAATCTTTATGGGGTGCATTTCAGCTCTGTATTTCATTCCTCGATAGCTTATCTCTGTGTGGGTTTAACTTTTTACGGCTTTACTACGGCGACAGGCGAGGAACTCCCCACAGACAGATCTGTCTCATCATCTCTCCAACAGGAAAAAAAATCCAGATATCCTCCACCACCACCCACAGAGATCTTTCCAACAAGCGCTCAGAAGATAGTGAGGCAGTTATTACGCTCTGTACTACACACTGTCCTTTTATTTATGAGGCAGCTTGGTGTCTGTGTGTGATGCATTTGGTGATTGCCAGCCGCTGTAGTGTCCCTTTGTACCTTACAGCTCAATGAGCCCATTTGACGAGGGCAGCGGTTGTGGCTGAGAGGAGACGTGAAGGCTTTCATGTCGAGGCATCAAGAGGAGCTCGACTCGTATGAAATTCAAATGGGTTTCTGCCACAGATGGCTCTGCACCGTTTTCACACTTGTAACTGAGAGACGTCTCCAACACCTCAACCACATCTTGTCTCATTAGAAAACAGAGAAATAAAAAATTCCATGCTTATCTTAATAACTCAAGACAATCTTAACACGGTCACATGTACAATTATCAATTAGTCAATTGTAAGGGTGGGCCCATGATACCATATTGTCATTTTGAACTACCTTGTTCACCCAGCTCATACAAAGCCAAATGTTCCACGATAGGTGATAAACTGATCTTTACATTTTGGAAATTTGCATATCCAAAGCTTTTAGGATTTTGAGTCTACTAGAGCAACTTTTTGGATCAAGATGCTGTTCTGTCATAAACGTATAAATACTTAAACCGTCCCTCTTCAGCCAATTTAAGGACAATGTCAATTGATGAGAAACTAGTTGGTTATTCTCACAAACTTACACTGGGTTGACCAAAATTGGCCTTTTTGAGCAAAAATTGCTCACTTCAAATTGAACTTGTGAATTGTAATTATGACGTGAAGTCGGGTACACGGCTTGAGAACTCTGAGCTTTCAGAATATTTCCACCTACAAAGTTGTGAATACCACAAGAGGAGGCGCTCAGATGAACTCTTCTCTTGAACACAGTAAACATGGCCACATTTTCAGGCAGTAAATAATCAGGAACAGTACCTCCAACGTGGCTGACCACCAGATTGATGCTGTGAAAAACACACAATTGTGATTTATTACTGTACCTTTTTTCAACTGCCAATCGTATCCCCAAAGGTAAACTTTGCTAACATCTGTTTTATATAAGAGTAAGTTTTCAGTCTGTTCATCTCACTTCCATCATGTTTATTTCACCAAAATGGGATTGTTAAGCAAACAGTTATAAAAACCTGCCAATCCCTCTGCTGACCTCACCAGAAAAAAACTCAGCATCAACTAATTGACTGAAATAGTAATTGATTTTATTATGCTACAAAAAAATATTAACTCACATTTGCATTATTCATCATTTATATAATAAAAGATCCATAGATGTCGTCCATGTATCAATACAATATACGATACTACAGTGTGCTGCATCGATTTTCACCCACACCTCACTTTGACAACTGATTAATTGCACAAGTCATTCTGCAAAAATGACAAACATTCTCTGGTTTCAACTTCTCATATGTGATGAATTCATGTATTTTATTTCATTGTAATTGATGTGGTTTTGGACTGTTCATGGACAAAACAAGAAAACTGAAGATATCACACTGGGTTCTGAGAACTCGTCATGGGCACTTTTACCACTTTCTCACAATTTACAGACTAAGTGATAAATCAATTAATCTAAAAACGTACCTACAGATCCTTTAGCAAAACTAATGGTTAGTTGCAGCCGAACAGTGAGAAAGCAGTGGCTCCCAGCAGGAATATAGTACAATATATATAAATTACTTGTACAAAGGTAAAAGATCCCTCAAGAAGGCACCTAATTTACATGTAACCTTAGGCTGATCTGACATTAATGACTTAATTAATTTAAACATAAATAGACTCCACAGGTCCTGATTCACTGTGTGCATTCGTACATTCAACCTACATGTGTTACTCGTCTCCCAGGCGGTTGTCATTACAGAAGTTAGACTCTCTGATTCTTTTCCAGGTCTTTATATCTTCCAGTAAGCTTGAGGGTTCTGGTGTTCCTAACGCTAAACAGCGTTTCCCCCCAGGAAACTGTTTAGCTGAGGTGGTAAACCACCCAGATCTTGGCGCCTCTCGTCTTGTGATCAATTTAGTTAGGAGATGACAGCCTAAACAACAGCCATACTTATGACATACAACTGCTCTTTTATCTGTTTTAAATTTAAGAATTTGTTCTTTTATTGGCATTTTATCCACCTCATATGAGCTTATTTCCAATATTTGAATCTTGTTTGTTTATATTCTGTATGTGTTTATCTGCTTTACTTTAAGTCTGTGTAAAGCAACGACAAATATGTGTTCTGAATTTGTCTCACCACAGAAAATGTGTTATCAACCACCCGGCCAAATCGCAATGATTAAAAAAGCACAGCGTATACTATACAAAATAAGGTATCACAATTGTGAAAAAGCATCATGTTGAAGGAGTGAGGGGAGTCTCTCATGAGTTGGTTTGCAGGTGGGGCCGTCTCATTCATGAGATGATGGTTGGGGGGGCTCGTTTGTAAGTCGGTTTACAAGGTTGGGGAACAATTCATGAGTTGGTTTGCTTGTTATGAGCGTGTGTGAAGCAAACCAGGTTAAATAAAAGAACAGTTTGTGAGTCTGTTTGCAGGTTGGGGGGTCATGTGTGAGGTTGGTTTGTGGGGGGATCCTTCATGAGTTGGTTCACTTGTGGCAAGTGTACAAAACAAAGGTAATTAATATCCTTAATTGACCAGATTAATTAAAAGAAGCAATCTTCTCATCACTTGCCTGCTAATGCTGAATAATAATGCCCTTTAGTTTTCATAGCTTTAGGGGCCGTCATTTCAGACCTGCCCAAGAAATCCAGATTCACAATTCAGTCCTACAAGTCTTTTCACATGTTCTCAGCTATTATTTTCTAACATGTATATTGTGTTTAGGAACAAACCTCTGAATTTCCAAAGACTTTAACTTTCATCTGCTTCATATGACCTTATTTTGAATACACATTTCACTTATTTATATCAAACTTTTCTTTTACCCTGCCCTTGCACTTCCATCTGCTTATGTACAGGCTCAGTGCTATGTGATTATGTGCTCTAATGTTCCTAGTTTTTGTATGTCATAGGCCTACAGGGGGCGTACATGGGTCTCTGATTTTAATTTTTGTTCTGAAAATCCATCTGAAAAGCTGTGTCAGCCAGTTTTTCTATTATGTTCAATCTTGTAAAAGTGTGATAATTTTTATGATGTTAAAGGTGGCCACTGTAAAAAAAAAAAAAAACAACTCAACTCAAACTTTCCATACAAATTTTCCATGCACTTAGCAAGATAGTCTTCACTCTGACCCTGACCTTTGATCCAGAAGTCATAATTTTTGTGAGCGATGGTGTTTAAGCTAACTGTTAAGGTGATTGTTCCTCAAGATAAGACTAGCTGCTAAAGGCCAAAAATGTAAACATAAAGGCAAGAGGTTACAGAAGGATCAGTGATGACAGATGATGAAATATGAAATGTGGTGTTTGTATGGAAATATCTTAATCCTGCTGCCGCATTCCTCAACATAAACATGCTGGCAGAGGTAAGTGTAAATACCATAATGTTAAGGGTAAATAACATAATTCATAATTCATCTTTCTAGATATGACTCAGACTGCTAAATTGCATGTTGTAAAATTTATTCAGGATTTTTTAAGACAGCAAAAAAGTCAAAACCCCACAAAGTCATCTTGTTGCAACACATGTTGAACACTGAACAAATGGTGTGACATCTGCAAATCCTTAAATAGCACCTAACTGATTTTTATATGGCCTAAAACAAGAAATCATCCGAAGCCATACTCTGTCATCTGTCCCCTTCAGGAAAGACAAACCACTGTTGCCTCCTTCTTTAGCAGAAACAAGACATTTGATCCCGTCAATCACACACCGACTGGACAGACCGGCTTCCTCAGGTCTTACCCCAAACAGGTTCACTGCCTCCACAGGGCAGGACTGCAGTCTGTGGCAGTAAATGTCTTCGACTGTGAAATCCTCAATAGTGGCGATGCAGGTAAACATGGCTGCATCTGAAACCTGAGTCTGTAGATATTAATTTATATAAATAATAATTCAGCCCAACAGTCTGAGCTCCATTTCCATGTAGATAACATAATCCTCTGGACATCCACTGACATTCAGCCTGAACATTTGGTGAGTGTCGTGTTGGAGTAAACAGAGGGCTGATGAGCATCTGATTTGACCTTAAATGGGATCTAAACCACAGTTACATAAACATCTGAGCGTAGACAACACTGAGTTCAAAGTAAAAAGCCCCAAACTGCAAAACCAAAGCTCAAATTAGGACTTTGTCATGAGTGCAATTAGAGGACAAGTTTTCTCCCATAAAGATGTAAAACAATTGATCCTGTTGATACTGACTGCAGTTGTGGTTCTCCATGTGTGCAGTTCTGTTCAAATGTGGCAACACAATTAGTCATGTCCCGCTCCTGCTGCCATTTCTTAGTTTGGCCTTTTAGGAAACAACTTTTTATTTTCAGATACAAATACTGATACCACAATGTTGTGAGTAAGTCAACAGAGATCCACTACGGATACATTTCCTGTGAAGTCTGTATTTGTAGAACAATGAGCCAAATTGGTGCAATCTATCATGTGTGCTTTCAGCTCACTCTCCGTGGGTCAATTTCCACCAGAGGGCACCAAAATCAACTATGTTCAAATTCTACAAATAGTGACTATAAAGACTTGTTTATTCCCTCTTAACATATGAAAATGGATACGTCCATGTCAACCAATGAAACCATCACTGTCCACATACTTCTATGTGTCCTTCATGTCTGAATGAATGTTAAGCAATACACTCAATAGAGCGGGCACAACAGTTACCCCAAAGAAGAAGAAAAGACAAAAGTTTCTGGCAGCAACAAACATGGCAACTCTGGAGAAGGTTGTAATAATAAACTTTGAGAAAGAGGCAAAAGTGGAAGCCATTAAATACAGTGCGACTGCAGCGTATGAACTTTTCTGTTGTGTCCTATGGTCATGTTTCGCTTTAACTATTGGCTAAACTGCTATACTGCCCCATAACAACTACCAGTGGTATTGCTCTGTTTCAGCCATACCTGTATACCTGTAAGCTTGTACAGACAGAAGGCTCCATCCGTATCGAACATTAGCATAAATAAGCATTAAATCGGCTATAATAAATATTCAAAAATGAATAATGGGTCACATGACTACTTATATGTGAAAGGGGGGGGGGGACTTGTAGTGACAAACAGAGCATTAACCTATCAACTGATTCCTCAAGTTCCCCTCAGTTCTACGGAGCATTTTAGCATCTTAAAGCTTTTTTTTGGTTTTTTTGGTTTTTGGTTTTCCAAACCATAGCTTTGCTTTTTAAGTTCAGACTCACCACTTTCATCGGTCTTGTTTGTGGCTGTAACAGGCTTCAGCAAAGCAGCTTTGATAAACTGAATGTGACACTACCTTGCTAGCACAAAAAGACAGGCAGACTAAGTTAGCGACTAGCTGGTTTGACAACGTTCAATGTCCACAGCACCCACTGTAGACTCATTTAGCCACTTCTTAACAACTGCATTTTTTAAGGTACATAAAAAACTTCAAAATTTGTGACTGAGGTATTTACAATGCCATATTTTATGTTGTAGAACAAAACAACTTCAAGATGAGGGAACCAGAGGTACTAAAATGCTAATTCGTGTCCAGGTTTTAGGACTCATCCCTGCAGCGCCCATGTGAGTCACACAGCTTTTTATCAGTGCTAAACTTCTGTTAAGAGCGCTGTCAGACATGATAACATGGGGTACACACACAATATCTTTGTGTGTCATCTGTTACACAGACAAGTACAGACAAGGGACAGCTATCTTGGAGTTAAAAATGTTGGCTAGTGAGGCTTGAACAAGGGACAGTCCACTCAAAAATCAATCAAATTCCCATTTTTTCTCTTACCTGTGGTGCTTTTTATCTATCTAGATTGTTTTGTTGTGAGTTGCAGAGTTTTGGAGATATCGGCCGTAGAGGTGTCTGCCTTCTCTTGAATGCAATGGAACTAATAGTAATGTCTCTTTTGGGAAATCAGGACCCGATTACTCCAGACAATCCACAGACCTTGTTGAGACTGAGAGCAGTTTCATGTAGGAACTACTTTCTACTTTCTTCCCCTGAACTTCACCCACCAACTGTATTACAGCATGCATCTACTCATAGACGAGAGGCTCGTTCTTGTGACAGCATGGGTCTAAACATTAATGGTGCCCTCCTCGGCTGAGCTGCAGTCTCTCTTAGTAGATGCCTCCTTCCTTCTGCGCAATGATATGGTTTATGGGTGGTTTGATAGAAAGAAAGTAGTTCCTACATGAAACTGCTCACAACACAGCCTGTGGATCATCTTGAATACGTAGATCACGGTTTCTGGAAAGAGACATCGCAGTTGAGTTTTTCAAATGTATTTTTTTGGTGCTTTGAGCACCATCAAGTGCCTTCTAGCTGCATATTGAAGAAAAGGCAGGCTTCTCTACGGCCAATATCTCCAACTCACACCAAAAAAATCTAGATAGATAAAGAGCACTAAGAGGAAAAATATGTATTTTTTGGGGGGAGGAACTGCCCTTTTAAGCATTAAAACCCCATGTTTGAAACAAGGAAAACAGTTGGTCATTTTCAACAAAGACATTTGTTGAATTTATCAGTTGTGTTATCAGCTTTGCTTTGTTGTTGTCTAGATGGAGTTTCTCACACATCAAGTTTGTCATCATGCTGGCAGAGTAATTTAACTTATTTTTCCGATATCTTTATTTTTTTTTTTTGCTAGAATTGGGCCGATATTGACACCGAGTGTTGGATGAGCACATCCATAAATGGTTCTAAAAGCGGCAGTATTCAGGATGCTACAGTATGTGTTTATTTTCCACGTATTGTGTGAGTAACCTGCCTGTCGCCATTACAAACAGCAGACCACATGCTTTGCCCTGTGCTTTTATATGGCTTAAGTTGAGCGGCCTTGGTCTCGATTCAAAAAACCTCTTCTGGTTGATGGCACACTCATAATTTAAAGGTGAAGTATAAATATTAATGACACGGCTCATTCACCAGGACACTCTTCCACCAAGGACTGCATGCAAAACGAGGATAAAACCTAAATGTAAATCAGACACTCCAGATAGAACAAAACTAAAGTTCACTCATTCATATCATTACAATGCACGGGGGATTATTAGAGGGAACAAACGCTGTTGTTGTTGGTGCTGAAGCAGCTGATGAGTGTGTGTGACAGTCTGTGACCACATCAGCGAAGGTGATGAGAGGATAATGAGCTGGAGGGAGGGGGAGGTGTGTGTGATGCCTTTAGGTGCAATGCTGATGGATGAGCCGTTAAAGCATCTAAATAATGTCAAGAAAAAAATAACCTGATTCTGGCCATTACAGGGATACTTCAGATTGGTTTTAATTGTAGTGTATGAGTTACAAATTTATACTTTTAATAACTAATCACTGATTTGGAGCCATAATGGCTTTATGTACAGTGACGATTAGTAGATATGGACGAGGAGATGTATATTGTACATTTTGAATGCCCAGCACAATTTAGACCTAGTTTACTATTAAAATAAATAAATAAATACTTTAGGTTTAATTTACAGTCTATACTGTTCACAAAATGTGTTAAGTTTGTTACTTTTACATTTATATGAATAGACTGTTATTGAGCATAAAAATCGTGGAGCTTGCCAAATTACATAATTTAAAGGGATAGTTCGGATTTTTTTAAAGTGGGGTTGTGCATTAGCTACAGCAGATGGCAGTCAGCACACCCCCAGTTGTGAGAAGCAGCAGGAGTACCAGTGTAAGAAGCTGAGCAATTATACTGTACTGCTGTGGACAGGGTCAGCAGCATGGGGTCAGCAGCAGAGATATTTTAGCCACCTAAAAAAAATGTCCATCTAAAAATCTCAACATCAAGAGTATCATATAATATTTATACCCTTTTACCTTGTCATTGCCTGTTACCTTACCATTTCCAGTGGATAAAAGCCATTATAGAAGCAACATATTACTATCTACAAACAAACCAAACTCCACTGGTGGAGTCAGCCATTTTACTTTGCAGAACATGGGATTTGCTGGTCAACCACTGCCTCATTTGGTTAGTTTTTGTGTTATTGTGTGACTAACTAACCTTTCAAAGCAATAACACAAATGAATTAACAGATTGAGGCTACAGAAGCCCAGCAATGCCAGTGTTCTGCAAGGTAAAATTCCTGATTTTGCTTATGGAGTTTGTTTGGTCTGGGGAGAGCGATATTTGGCTTATATAGCAGCAGTTTCCTGCTGGAAAAAGGGGGTCTGACGAGAAGGCAATGCAGTGAAAATATTCAAAATAAAGCATATACTTTTTACGTAAGATTTTTTGGGGGGGGACCCTGTTCACAGCAGTACATTTCTTAGCCTCCGCGCTGGTACTCCTGCTGCTTCTCCAAACTGGGGGAGTATCAACCATCATCTACTGTAGCTAATACACTTATCATGGATAATTCCCTTATACAATTACACTTAAAGTATCTGAACTGTCCCTTTGATGAATGTGACTGGTGCATGATATTATGGATACAGGATTTCTAATGTAACATTTGCTACAATACATTTCCTTTTATAGATAGTTTTTACTCACTGGGTCAAGTTTTTTTTAAGTTTATTTGACTGTGAGGACTGATGAGTAATCATCCCATGGGAAACCCAGGAAATCGGGATTATGTCAATCTGATGTCTTGTGTATGAGATTGTGTTATAAAATGACAGTTGACTGTAAACAATCAAAGAGAGAGGAAGTTAATTTATCAATTATTTATCTACTATTAGTAAAAATGTATTGAGGCAAACACATTCTTAGCCACAGTGACAGCCTGGGAAAAGAGTCAGAAATTAAAAGGGCAGGCTATTTTAAGGATCATGGCAAAAACGTCCAGAAAAATGAATCGTTGACATCTGCAGTCATATACAGTATTTCTTCTCAGCGAAAGATGAAATATCCAGTGAATGCCTCATGAATCAGCAATAACCTATAACTGAACTTATCCCCAATGATTGGATTTATACACACTCAAATTGTGTCTGCTTTATGTAATTGACAAAATGTCACCTTTACCGCAGTGTGAACAGAGAGACAGAAGCTGGGAGACAATGCTGAGAGAATACTGAACTCAGATTTAAATATTTGACATTTAATAACTGCTTCTTGTTACTTTGAATAAGAGCTTTCCATTAAAAATGCTGGATGGTCATCAGAATTGTACTTTAAATCTTTGTACGTGCATTCTTTCTTATATAGACAATTCATTATTATAAAGTCTGCTTTGACTCTGCTTGACTGCATTTTAATGGAGAATGCAGCACCTGTGCACTGTAATACTGGGGCATTTCTGAACCAGATGCTGCAAATATATTCATATTTGCATTGATGTAAAAGAAGACTTTAAGCTCAGTAGGTGAGCTCAAGCTCACCAACTATCAGATTGAGTCATTTTCAAGAACAAATGTCAAAATTCTCTGATTTAATGATTTCTGATGTAAATATTTTCTGGTTTCTTTAGTCCTCTATGAGAGTAAACTGAATAATCTAATAATAAAAACCTAATCTAATAATAAAAATCTAATAATCTTTGGGTTGTAGACACAGAGACATTTAAGGACACTCCCTTGGACTTTGGAGGACAGTGATCAACATTTTTCACCATTTTCTGACATTTTATAGACCAAGCAACTTATCGACTAATCATTTTGAGCCATTTTTTCAAGAGAAAATTACAAAATTCTCTGATTTCAGTTTCACACGTGAATATTTTCTGGTTTCTTTAATCCTCAATCACAGTAAAGTGAATGACAAAAAAATAATCTAATGATAAAATCTAATCATCTTTGGGTTGTGGACCAAAAATACAAGATATTTGAGGACGTCCCCTTGTGTGCGTGGGAAACAGTGAAACATTTTTCACCATTTTCTGACAGACAATGACAAATTGATTAATTGAGAAAATGAGTGATAGATTAATCATGAAAATAATTGTTAGTTGCAGCCATGAATGGTTTCATAGGGATGTTTTAGATTACGTAATGGTTAAGTATTTTATAATTTCATTCTGATTGGTTTAGAGCTGCAAAAATTAATTGATAATGAATTGGTTATCAATTAATCAGCAACTATTTTGATAATCGATTAATCAGTTTGCATAACCTCTTAAGAAAAAAGTCAAAATTCTCTGACTTCGGCTTCTTAAATGTGATTTTTTTTGCTTTCTTCACTCCTTTATGACAATAAACTAAATATCTTTGGGTTGTGGGCAAAACAAGACATCTGGGGATGTCATATTGGTCTCTGGGGAACTGTGATCAACATTTTTCACAATTTTCTGACAATTTATGGACCAAACAACTAATCAATAGATCAACAGATCATTGACAAATCAATCAATAATGAAATAATAATGATAATAATGAAAATATTCATTAGTTGCAGCCATATTTCATATGAATGTTTTAGATTGTGTAATGATAAATATTTTATATTTTCCCTTTGATTGCTTCTTTTTCTATGGTTCTTCTTCATTGCTAGCATACACTACACATACCAGTTAATAATTTATCATCTTTTATGTTTCTTATTCTAACACAGAATATCACTCTAGGAGCATTTCTTTCTCTTAAGGCCCAACACACATATCAGTGTCTCTAAGTTCATATGAAATTCAGCAGTGATTAATATGTGCATATACATGTACTCATCTGCAGGTGCAGCGTGTTTTAAACTAGGGTTTTATGCATCAAAATAATGTTAATTTTCCAGTGTGTATCCAAGAATGTTCACGGGATCATAGTTGCTGTGCATGCACGGAAGCGCTTGCAGAATGTGTGTGTATCTGAAGGTCTCACCTGGTGTCTGGAGGACCTGAGTGAGCCAAATGACAGCGAGCAGCCCGACTCCACAGCAGCAGAACCGCTGGAAGGGCCGCCGGTGCCTCGCTGCTGCAGCTCTCATTCCTCAGCCGGCCGCATATCCACCAGAAACATCTGTTGCTCTTCTTCCTGACACTTGTTTCACACTTTCTCTGCAACACAGCTCCGAACAAACCGCTAAGCAACACCACCTCCGGCAGCAGCAGCG
This sequence comes from Lutjanus campechanus, assembly GCA_027495735.1. Classification (NCBI taxonomy): domain Eukaryota; kingdom Metazoa; phylum Chordata; class Actinopteri; order Lutjaniformes; family Lutjanidae; genus Lutjanus; species Lutjanus campechanus. Next base: position 66,939 of record JAJHUR010073249.1, read on the forward strand.
GCGAAGCGACTTGACAGCCAAGTTCTGTCAAAAAAAAATCCCCGCAAAGCAAACTAAAGAGAAGGCTGGTTTTCCCCTCCAGACTCAGAGCAGAGGCTGAGCTGCTTCACTCCGACAAACCTCCGGCTCGCACATAGCGAGAGGACGCGTAAAAACAGCTCTCTGCGCTCATGGGTTCAGTCTGAAAGGTCGACAGCAGATCCCACAGTGAGGAGCAGCAACAGGAGGCGACATGCTCTGAGCTCCGAGTGCCTCCTTCACTCTCTTTTCCTCTCTCTACTCACACGGTGCGGTCCCTCTGTTCGGCCACCAGGAGGCGACAAACTCAGCCACTCCTTATTAAGAAGAAATGGACAGAAATGAGTGTGACACCTCCGCGTTTTTGAGCTTATAGGCCCCTGCTGAGATGCTAATAGTATTTACACACCCTAGCAGCAAAACATACAGTGCGGGAGGTACACGTTTTTAAAAAAAACACCAATGGTGCCTGGAGAGTCCAGCGCTGCATCAAATTTTCCATCTCTCTCTGCTCTGCTCTGCTCTGCCCACACCTGATTAGCTCTTGATTGGCTGAACACACCTGATCCTGCTAATTAGGCGTGAATAGAGCAGGGAAAGATGGAAAATATGCAGCACGGAAGCTCAGAGTGGAAACTGAATATACTAAATTATTTCAATTAACACAATGTTTTACATGCATGAAGTCCAGACAGGGAACCTTAAAATGGTACTAATTTGTATTGGACTCATTGTTCATGTAAAAGATGGACAATATGATAGCTCCCCAAAAATGTCATTTTAGGTAGTTCCTATCACGCTGATAATGTGTTCAAGTATTTATTTTTCTGATGGTGTAACTAATTACTTTTCTCAAATTAATAATTCAATTACAAGTACTGAAATTTTTAAATGGGCTCATTACTCAATACTTTTGTCTGACCTGAACTGCAGAGGACTGCCGACACAACAGAAACACTGTTCATAATATAATTATTTATTGACTACTGTAGCAACACGGTTCCAACTTCTTGTGGGTCTTCTTCTACTAAATCCTAACCCAGAGGCAATAGTGTGTAAAAGTGTAGCTTACTGGTAGATGCCAGTCATTGCTGCCCTCTGGTGGTCGGGAGTAATAATAACGCCTGTTAGTGATAATACGTACAATGATAGATTAAAGTTTGACAGTTGTCACTAAAACAGTAATAATAATAATAAATTAATCGAATATAATTACAATAAAATAATTTAGATAAACTAAAATAATATAGCCTAGCTATGTGTGCATTTATAAGAAAATTAAAGCGTTAAAAAGTTACTTTCCCTAGTAACTAATTACTTTTATAATGCAGTAATTGGCAAAGTAATACAATTACTTTTTGAGAGAAGTAACTAGTAACACTAACTAATTAAATTTGAGTAACTTGCCCAACACTGGTTATTTGAAGGGGGTAATGCTTTATTTGAAGGGGTTTGCGTAAGACTGCCACTACACTGTCATAACCATGACATGACACTGTCAGCGTCTGAGACTGATTGTGACCAGTTCAATAACAGGGTGGTTTTGTAGCTCTACAGCTAACTGAGCTAACTAGCTAGAGTTCGGCAAACAGTGGTTAGCCTACTTTAGCAACATGTAAACTAGACTGTCTGTCTATCAAGTAACTCTGTTGGCTGAATCACTTTGGTAATGTGCTCCGTCAGCAAATTGGCATTATAACATTTAACATCTTTATGACAAGTCCAAAATGCTCCCCTTAAATCGAGGTTAAAGCGATATTCCTCCCCAGAGTAATAGTCCACTCAATATGTACTCACCACTATGCCGATGTGAGGATGGGTGAAGATCTTCAGTTCACAAAACAATTCTGGAGTTTCAGCAGAAAACAGGGTTGCAGCTAATGGCAGTGAATGGAGACCACGGATAAAATGTAAAAAAACAAACAAACAAACAAAACAAACACAAAATGTCTCCATCCTGCTCGTGTGGTGTAATCCAAGTGTTCTTGAGCCGCAACATTAAAATTTAACCACAAAAGACGCCATTTACACCATGTTTTTAGCCAAAATGTCAACTGTAGCATGTAGCAGGTAGCTTGTAAATATGGCGTTGATCTCTGATATTTTCACACGCGCATCCATTAAGAGAGATACAAAGTCTCGCGATACCTCGATGCAGTGTTTACATGCTACCTGGGAGGCTACAGTTGACATTTCGGCTAAAAACATGGTGTAAATGGTGTCTTTCGTGGTTAAATTTTAATGTCACAGCTCGCGGACACTTGAATTACACCACACAAGCAGGATGGAGACATTTTGTGTTTGTTTTGTGTTCTTTTTTTTTTTACATTTTATCCGTGGTCACCATTCACTGCAATTGTACTGGATTTGGCTGCTACCCTGTTTTCTGCTGAAACTCCAGGATTGTTTAGTGAACTGAAGATCTTCACCCATCCTCACATCGGCATAGGGGTGAGTACATATTGAGTGGTTTATCATGTAGGAGTGGAATATCCTTTATGGAAAATACTCATGACACACTTATAATAGTCTCATGACAGTGTCAAAACCAACCACATATGACATCACAATGCACGTTAAAACATAAAGCCAAACCGTTACTTTAAGTTTGATGATGTCAAGTTGTCATGACAGCATTTACAGGTTGTGTTGTCTTGTTTAATGTCAAGTTGTCATGACAAAGACATCTCAAATAATGTCAACTTTGCATTAAAA